>APFE030043694.1:286302-296547 GCA_000404065.3 Pinus taeda | reverse complement strand
ACTTTTTAATTTTTAAAGTAATTTATTTTTTATTTTTATTAATTGAAATAGTGTTTGGATTTTTTAATTTTTAAAGTAATTTATTTTTTATTATTATATAGGATGGAAAAAGCATTGATCACCTAAAGTAAGATGATTATCACCAAGACTTTATATTGGATAGAAGAAGTATTGATCACCTACACTTTAATTTTTTAAGGTAGTTGCCTAGTCCTAATTGAAGGGTAGTAACGAGCAAGTGACGAATAAGTGAATTAGTATTCTACATTCCTCTCCATACATTGAAGTAGTCAGTTTTTTGACGGCACTGTTGTTCTCTATTTTGGCTAAAGTAATGGTTAATTTTTTATCTCCTTTATTATATATGGATGGTAAAGAAGTATTTGGATTGCGCAGCGCTGCTAAAAGTGTGAGTTCTTTATCAACAAGACTTTATAGTGGGACTAGAAAACGACGCACACTCATTTAAGTATCACCTAAGAATTTACAAAAATTTATAAAAATAATTGGCTAGTTTTTATGAAGGTAGTAGAAAATAGTAGAGAAAGTGTCACTAATTGTATATACTCTTCTCCATAGAATTGAAATAGTCTTTTGACTTTTTTATTTTTAAAGTAATTTATTTTTTATTTTTATTAATTGAAATAGTGTCTTGATTTGTTAATTTTTTTATTATTATTGTATAGGATGGAAAAAGTATTGATCACCTAAAGTGGGATGCTTATCACCAAGCGCCTGGTGAGAGGGAGCTAGGAAAATCTGCCAGTTAGGCACCTAGAAGTGTCTAAATCTGTTTATAAAAAGGCAACCGTAGCTCAGTCCTTTTTGAGGGTAGTAGACAAGGTGACTAAACGTAGGAGAGTCGGTATATTTCTAACAGGTCTACTCTTATATTCTATATTTAAGAGTACGTGTTTGGGCTTCTCATATATTTTAACAGCAAGTTAATTAACTCAGCTTAATTCTTTATTTATATAACGGATAGGAAAGCCACCAGTTTACATGACGCGGAGACTATGTAAACTCTAAATTTCCCCCACGCTCGAGTGAGGCGATCTTTTGGGTAGTATAGAACGCAAGTGAGAGGAAGAGCACACAGTGGCATATAGTGCAAGTCTACTAGCGCAGGATTACCTCGTTCCGATAAGAATCTGGCAAGAATATGCTTATGGAATTCGTTGGGTATAGCTACATTTGTTATTTTATAAGTACTCTCGAGTTTGTGTTAGTTATTTTTGAGCTTAAATTGAAAGACGGCCCGATTTAGACTTTTTAGAGATATATGAACGTCATTTTAGTTTTTGGTAATAGTGGTTTACTTCATATGGTTTCCCGGGAACTGGAAGAAGTAATTACGGTTGGATCACGTAAAGTGGGATGTTATCACCAAGACTTTATATTGGATAGAGGAAGCATTGATCACCTACATTTAAATTTTATAAAAGTAATTGGCTAGTCTATTGAGGGTAGTAGACAAGTGAGAAAAGTGAATAGTAATTATACATTCTCTCCATACAATTGAAATAGTGTTTTGACTTTTTAATTTTTAAAGTAATTTATTTTTTATTTTTATTATATAGGATGGAAGAAGTATTGATGGCCTAGAGTGAGATCCTTGTCACCAAGATTTTATATTGGATAGAAAAGAAGTATTGTATCACCTATGTTTAAATTCTATAAAAATAATTGGCTAGTCTTTTGAATGTAAGTAGACATGAAAATTGAAACAATAATTCTATATCTTCCATAAAATGAAACATTATGATTTTAAATTTAAAGAAATTTATATTATTTTATTAATTGAAATGTTTGATTTATTGTTTAAAATTTATTATTAGGATAGTAGGATGAAAAGTAATGATCACCTAAAGTGTGGATGCTTCTCACAAGACTTCCTACCCACCAAACTTTATATTGGTAGAAGAAGTAGTGATCACCTACATTTAAATTTTAGCGAAGTAATTGGCTAGTCTTTTGACCGTAATAGACAAGTGAGAAAAGTGAATCAGTAAGTCTACATTCTCTCCATACAATTGAAATAGGGTTTTGACTTTTTAATTTTTAAAGTAATTTATTTTTTATTTTTATTATATAGGATGGAAGAAGTATTGATTGCCTAAAGTGAGATCCCTATAGCCAAGACTTTATATTGGATAGAAAAGAAGTATTGTATCACCTAGGTTTAAATTTTATAAAAATAATTGCCTAGTCTTTTGAAGGTAGTAGACAAGTGAGAAAAGTGAATCACTAATTCTATATTCTCTCCATAAAATTGAAATAGTGTTTTGACTTTTTAATTTTTAAAGTAATTTATTTTTTATTTTTATTAATTGAAATAGTGTCTGGATTTGTTAATTTTTTTATTATTATTATATAGGATGGAAAAAGCATTGATCACCTAAAGTAAGATGATTATCACCAAGACTTTATATTGGATAGAAGAAGTATTGATCAGCCTACATTTATTTTTATATAAAGTAATTGCCTAGTCCTATTGAGGGAGTAGCAAGTGAGAAAAGTGAATTAGTAATTCTATCTACATTCTTCCATAACAATTGAAGTAGTGTTTGACTTTTTTATTTTTAAAGTAATTTATTTTTTATTTTATTATATAGATGGAAGAAGTATTGATCGCCTAAACGGGGAGTGTGATTTTTATCACCAAGAACTTTATTTGGATAGAAAAGAAGTATTGATTCACCTAAGATTTATATATTTAATAAAAATAATGGGGCTAGTTCTTTTGAAGGTAGGTAGAAAAATGAGAAAAGTGAATCACTAATTGTATTATTCTCTCATAAGAATTGAAATAGTCTTTTGACTTTTTTATTTTTAAAGTAATTTATTTTTTATTTTTATTAATTGAAATAGTGTCTTGATTTGTTAATTTTTTTATTATTATTGTATAGGATGGAAAAAGTATTGATCACCTAAAGTGGGATGCTTATCACCAAGACTTTATATTGGATAGAAGAAGCATTGATCACCTACATTTAAATTTTATAAAAGCAACTAGCCAGTCTTTTGAGGGTAGTAGACAAGTGAGAAAAGTGAATTAGTAATTCTACATTCTCTCCATACAATTGAAATAGTGTTTTGACTTTTTAATTTTTAAAGCAATTTATTTTTAATTTTTATTATATAGGATGGAAGAAGTATTGATGGCCTATGTTTAAATTTTATAAAAGTGATTGGCGAGTCTTTTGAGGGTAGTATACAAGTGAGAAAAGTGAATCAATAATTCTCCATTCTCTCCATAAAATTGCAATAGTATTTTTACTTTTTAATTTTTAAAGTAATTTATTTTTTATTTTTATTAATTGAAAGAGTGTTTTGACTTTTTAATTTTGAAGTCATTTATTTTTTATTTTTATTATATTGGATGGAAGAAGTATTGATCACCTAAAGTGGATGCTTATAACCAAGACTTTATATTGGATAGAAGAAGTATTGATCACCTAGGTTTAAATTTTATAAAAGTAATTGATAATCTTTTGAGAGTAGTAGACAAGTGAGAAAAGTGAATCAATAATTATACATTCTCTCCATAAAATTGAAATAGTGTTTTGACTTTCTAATTTTAAAAATAATTTATTTTTTATTTTCATTAATTGAGATAGTGTTTTGACTTTTTAATTTTTTAAGTAATTTATTTTTTATTTTTATTATATTGGATGGAAGAAGTATTGATCACCTAAAGTGGGATGCTTACCACCAAGACTCTATATTGAATAGAAGAAGTATTGATCACATTCTTTGGGAAGTTTAATTCCCCCAAAATGACTTTAATCCTCAACTCCTCTTAAGTGACTTCTATGCTCAACTTCTCCTCATAAGATTTGAACCTATGACATGGTTGATTTACCACTTTTATTAAAGTAATTTTATAAATGATATTTTATTTTTGTATAATAATATATTATTATAAGTATATCAAATATAGAATAATGGATTGTATTAAGATTTTGGAGTGGACACAAATCTAACTATATTAATAGCAAGTGCAATTAAAATTAAAAGCAGTCTCGCGTAATTTTGTTGACATAAATATTCCTTAGTTTGTGGTTTCTTAATCACACTAGTCTTACATCTCACACATAAACTAACAAATAAATAGGGAAAATTATATATTTCTACCTCACTTATTTTTCAAATTAAAACACTAAATTGAATAAGTTAAATTAACTGTGTTATTTTAATTTGGTAAGCTAATTTCAATAGTTAATTGTTTTAAGCTTTATACAAGATATTTCAAGATTGATCTTACCCCATTTGCTATAACCTTTGTTAATCTTTACGAGGTGAGGGCTCATCATTATGTTAAAGAGTTTTGTATTGTTTTTGTACTGCTTTAGTATGCCATATGCAAACACTGGTTTTTGTACTGGTTTGTTGTGAACACATTTATGCATGTAACTATTAATGCCTTGTCTATTTAATTTCATCTTTTGTAAGTTTTTACAAGTTTTTTTAACAATCTAGGAAATAATCTAAGGATTTGAGGTTGTTATTGACAACACCTAAAGTTGTTACTAATAAAATGATTGAATGATGAATTTTGTTTTCATTATTGAAACATGGGATACCAGAGAGTTTTTGGGAGATAGAAGCGATCAGTTTTTCAATAATATAAATACATTTACGAAGCTTACAAAAAAAAAGTTTATAGTTAATACTATCCATCAACTATAAACTATAGGTGAATACTTAGAGTTTTCATAAAAATAAATTTGTAATAATGATATTAATTTGTAAATTTTAAATATTATATAATAATTTAATATAATACTTAGAATCTTCAATAAAAATAAATAAATAAATTTTAATAATAAATACTAACTGGTAAATTTTAAATATTATATAATAATTAAATAAGTTAGTTTTTAATGAATAATTTAGTTGGTGTGAATTTTGGAATTAATGTCAATTTTCAAAAAATAGTGAAATACATAAAATTTTCAAAGAATTTAAAATAAATAAATATTTTTAACAATATTAAAAATATGAAATTAGTCATTACGGAGGTGAATACGGCTAGGGTACCTGTTTTCAGAGGTGTCAATTTCCAACTCCTCTTCATTGTCGAGAATACTTTGTTGTTGTGCAATCTAGTGAAGCCCCAACTTGATCATATAGTCCATGGTGATCTTAGGGTCGATGAGTTACAAGAATCAAAGGACAACTTCTTAAATGTCCCAGATCTAGATTACCTCAACCCTCCGCACAATGATCTCTATAGATCTGCTCCTATTCATTCAAATATGAGGTGTGAGGATCGCTTTCATGTGGTTTTGCATAGTCATCTTCTCTTACATGCAGATCTAGATGTAGTGAGGAAGGAAAGGGTAGCGAGAGTCTCAAATCAGTGGTGTCTTACTTCTTTAGTAGACGGAGTGGAGGATGGGGACTTAGTTAAGTGGCTCTCAAGAAATCTTGTGTTAGGGGTTCTTAATCCCTTTCTTCTTTCCAAGATGAATGTAGAGCATTCCACTTTGCTAGACTTGATGTATAGTCAATGTCTGATCCATGATCCAGTAATGGATCATGGGGAAGAATTTCAAATTTTTTTGAAGACTCTAAACGGGAAATCAATGCTCATAGGGGCTTGGTTAGTGAAACTAGTTTCATATTTGAAAAAAAACGTGCAGGAAGTATTGGGGTTGCTAGCAAATGTTTATAACCTAATTTATGAGGGATAATTATTGCAAGATGCCATCAAATTGAAAGTGTGCGACATCGATCACAATTCTACAATCATCATAAATTTGGGATTGCGGGGTGTAGCCCTAGGGTAGAGAATTCCACATGGAACGACTTCAGTAGTTAATGTTCCAAGTTCTTTGAAGGATGTAGTGAGAGGGAAAGTTGCCACACAGACCCCAAATATTACTATCACAGGGCCTTACCTAGTTGAGAAGATAGAGAAAGCACCAAACATGTTAGTAAAATTGATAGAAGTGAGTGGGCTTATCACTGTTCTCCAAGCTAGAGCTCTGATCTACTGATTTCATGGATTTTGGCCCAAGTATGAAGATCTACATCAATGGATCTACCTCAACTAGAATAAAATTTGTGATATCTATTTGTGTGCAAAGGGATGTTTTGTGGTTCAAACTGACAACCAAACGGATTTGGACTATGTCATAAACAAAGCACCATGGTTTTGGGGAAGGGTGGGTCTCTTTGTCACTCCATGGTTTCCATATTTTGATGCCACAACAATGGTGGTTACAAATATGTTGGTATGGGTAAGGTTGCACAATCTCCCACTTCCTTTTTGGCACCATCAAGTTTTACAAGGCACGGGAAATTCATTTGGGAGATTTCTAAAGATGGATCGAGAAATAATGTGTAGAAACTACGTGTAGATTCAAACTGCTCATGTAATTTTCTAAAACAAAAGACTTGAATCTACTCTACTCATCAGTGGAAATAATTAATTGATCGAGAAATCACAACATAAACATGAGATAAGATTCAATCACATATGCTCAGATATTTATCTAAGGGGAAGGCTTGTTGCTCAAAACCCCTTCCTATCTGTATATTGCATTAGATCAAAAAAGTAGAGAAGAAATACGGCTTGTTCAACCTTAACAATCTCTGCACAAGTATAATCTATCTCCTTGCTTCCTAGACAAGCTTTGGTCAATACTTAACCAAATCCAAGCTTATCAAGCTCCTATTTCCTTGTGTTGTTTACTTGGGAATTAGCCCCTATCAATTAAGGAAATTCCCAATTATAATTGCGCAATCCCTGTAGGCCCTTCTCTGACTGCATGCACCACCTATACAACTCGGAAAATTATACAACTTATAGTACATTGCCCTTGAACTCCAATCTCAACTGGGTAACTCAAATTTCATGCATGCATGAGTTAATTATGGTTGATTTATCAGTTAATTGGTTGAACACTGAAGTTGCACCCCACTGCTATACATCCTACTAATTCCTCCAACAGTTGGAACTAGTTTAACTGACTCTAACTCAGTTTAACTTAATTAAATTATTACAACTCAAATTAAACTCAACCTAGTCTTCTAAAATTTAGGAACCACTCTACATGAGACCCTCAACTCAAATTCACTGAGCCAACTAAGTGAAACTATCTTAGTTAAATTGTATAAGTTGTCTTGTGATGTGGAATTACAATTTTCTCCTAATTAATTCAAGTTAAAATCAAATCAGGATTTTCTTGTTGCCAGTTTCAACACTCCCTCTCAACAAGAAAGGGATTCACATCTACCCCAATGTGGCACCTTTGGAATGTACGACATGCAACACTTATCATTGTTGTTGTTTCTACTACAACCTCTGCAACTGAAAGCATTAAAAAAAAATTGAAACAATTGTGTTTGTAACTATCTACTGGGAAAAATGTGTTGTTGCTAACTCTGCTACTAAGCCTCTTGCACTGTTGTCAACACTCCTCTGCACTCCTTAGTATCTAACTGACATTGATCCTCCTGCTACTAAATACTGTGGACCCCTGTAGCAAGGTAATGATCCATGAGACAAAAAAACACCTCAATGGACCCTGCCCAAATTTTTGCACTCTGGGGCTATTGCTTCACATCGCCCCACCTCACACCTGGAGGTATGCCTGCATGTGCTCCCTCTTCCCACTTAGCTCGAAATCTCCCCCTACTGGAGGTCTCTGCTTTAGTGGATGTTTCCACTCTGTCTCCTCTTTCCTTCTCCATTTGTGGTTGCTCCAAAACTTGTTAAGGTTGATTCTGAGGTTCCATTTTGAGAGGTAAATCATGTTCCCTCTCAACCGCAACATCTCTAATCCATGCCTTTCTCCTCAGGGTTGTGCATGCATCTTCCTCTAATGTGTAGAGGCCCTTGATCATGACACAAAATTTCTTGATTTAACATGAAGCAAGATGCTTGACGCAGACCTTCCCATCTCTAAAGACTACCTCATACCCTTTGTATTCAACCCTCAATTTCTTCATCAGTTCAAGTTTCTTGGCTTCATTGCTATTTCCGAATAGATCACTGAGAGTCTTCTACATAGCAAAGGGAGTCTCTTTTCCATGTATTTTCAAGACTATGTGGTATCTCACACCCTCTACGATGATCCTCCTGGCTCTAGCTACACACCTTCCATTTTGCTAGATTTTGAGCATCAATTGCTGCCAGTTTCTGGATATCATTATCAATGAATTCCTTCAACCCATTATCTTCCAGAACTACCTCCATACGGTCCTTCCAAGAAACATAATTCAAGCTACCCTCAAGGGCATACTCAAGTCTTAGTCCATAGAAAGCCATCCTGCTAGTTCTGAAGAAATGATCCTGCAAGTTCGATCCTCCTGCAATAACAAGTTCAAAATATCTGCTATATTGTGAAACCTGCTCTATTGTGATTCTCACTCTCATACCATGTAGAAATTCCTTGTAGATTCAAATTTCTTATGTAATTTTCTAAAACAAAATACTTGAATCTACTCTACTCATCAATGGAAATAATTAATCCATCAAGAAATCACAACATAAACATGAGACAATATTCAATCACATATGCTCAGAGATTCATCTAAGGGGAAAGCTTGCTGCTCAAAACCCCTTTCAATCTGTATATTGCATTAGCTCATAAAAATAGAGAGGAAATATAATGCTTGTTCAACCTGAACAATCAATTCAGAAGTATAATATATCTATCTACTTCCTAGGCAAGCTTTGGTCAATACTTAACCAAATCCAAGCTTTCTAAACTCTTATTCCCTTGTGTTGTTTCCTTGGGAATTAGCCCCCTATTAATTAGGGAAATTCCCAATTAGAATTACGCAATCCCCATAGGCCCTTCTCTGACAGCATGCACCACTTGTACAACTTGGAAAATTATACAACTGATAGTACTTTTCCCTTGAACTCCAATCTCAATTGGGTAACTTGAATTTCATGCATGAATGAGTTAATTTTTAACATTGAAGCTGCACCCCATCACTAGACCTCCTACTAGTTCCTCCAACAGTTGGAACTAGTTTAATAGAATTTAACTCAGTTTAACTGAATTAAATTATTACAAATCAAATTAAACTCAACCTATGCTCCTAAAATTTAGGAACCACTCTACATGACTCAAGTTATGCCTTCAACTTGAATTAAGTGAGTCAACTAAGTGAAACTAACTTAGTTAACTCATACAAATTGTCTTGTGTTGTGGAATTACAATTTTATCCTAATTTAATTCAAGGGAAAATTAAACCAAGATTTTCTTGTTGCCATTTTCAAGAATGGACAAAGGTATCTTAAATTTTTCCCACATCTGCGTGGAGATAGACGTAAGCAAAGGCTTACTAGATCGCATCCATCTATCTCATCAAGATTTCAAGTGGACACAATGGCTAGACTTTGAAAATACTGCATTTAGGTGTCAAATCTACTATGCCCTCAAGCAAAAAAAAGGAAAAAGAAAATATCCCAAAAGCCAAAGGGATGGAAATTTCTAGATATGTCTTCTTTAGATGATGAAGATGAAGAAATGAATGAGAGTCTTCAACAACCAGAAGCACAAAATCAATAAGGTTCCTAAGTCCAAAGGAGGGAGAAGAGAAGAAGAAGGATCTTGCTAAACACGCTGAAATAGCCACCGATTTAGTGGTGATCCAAACTCCGAGAAATCAACTTGAGGAAAATGGAAACATCCAAGGAGAAGTTGAGATCATAGTAGCACAACAGTAGAAAGTGATCATACCCTTTCAAAAGGAAGTCGGGGGCATAAAGCAAACCCATACATCTGAGAGTTCGGATTCAGACAAAGAAGTTCCCTAGAAGGTGGAAGGTGGCCAACTGGAAATAGTATCATCCACCCCCAATCAAGGAGTTTGGCGAAAGGTGGAAAAAAAAAGGAAAGAAGGGGGAACTAACTGATTATTATCACACTTGGCCCCGACAATTTTATGTAATTTTTATTTTTTTGTTTTTCTTTTTTGTGCATTGACCGAAATGTTGATTTAATTGAATGCTTTCAAACATCTGAAAATATATAATTTTATTTCTTGTTTATCAAATTAAATAAAATTACGATTTTTTCTTTGAAAATAAATAAAATTTCTTTAAAAATGTAATTACAATTTTAAATATTACATTTTTAATAATTTAGTTTTAATGAATAATTTAATTGATGTGATTTTTTGAAATTAATATCCTTTCATCCCAAAATTTAAAAAGAAAAGTAGAATTTACAATATTATCTTCTATCTAAAAACATATATAAAAGAGAATGGATAAAA
>APFE030043694.1:249944-285537 GCA_000404065.3 Pinus taeda | reverse complement strand
TAAGAAATAAATATATAATTTTTGACTTGGATAAAAAACCTTGATTTGGACGACTAATGTAGTTCAAATGTAAATGCAAGCATAACATATTATAGTTTTTTAAGTTATGTTTGTATAAGCATTGAAATTAGGGCCTTTCTCTTTAATTGCACGGATGAGGACTTTACCAATCAGGGAAATTCAAATGGATGGAATTCTTAACTTTAACACTAATTTGAATTCAGTATTTTTACTGTAATTTAGCTATATTTAACTAAGCACAAGAGTCGCTACTATGTAGTGCTTGTTTATTTTTGAAACTTATATCTTATTAGAAAAGTAAATTAAAAAATATGTTAATCCAAAAGATATGATATTGGATATTGAGTCGAAGGAATCATATGATTTGAGAAATTGGGATAACATTAAATTTGTACTTAAGGATCCATTATATTAAATATTAATTTTAAATGAGCTATACTAAAATATTTGGTAAGTTATTTTGTATATATAATATGAAGATAGTAAAAAGGGTTACTTAAATAGTTGAAATATTATTGGATATTAATTTTGGGTTGGTAATTATTTCATTTTCAATCTTTTCTATAAAAAAAATCATGTTAAATGAACATATTTATTAAAAATAGAAAGTTATATATAAGTGTAGTGAAATATTTTTTAATTCCAAAGATCCTAAAAAATAATAATATTATGCATATTATTTTTTGATATTAAAGTTGATAACTCAATTATCAGTGATTTATATTCTTCACACTCAACTTTAAAATATGTATTTTAATTTATTAATATTATGTTTTTGTCTATCTATTATTTATCATTAATTTAGATCAATCTTAAATTTAGATTTATTAAGCGATTTAGAGCTATCCAATTTATTAGTGTATTTTTTATTTATTTAATTGTATGTCATGTATTAATTCTTTTATTTGGGGCAAGAGGTGAGGGTGGGAAATTAAAATCTACATGAGCTTGGAGGTAACAAAATAGCACATTTCATATGTAGCCTTGCCAATATTCCAAATAATTTAGCAGAAGCATTAGACAAACACTATCACAAGGTCTCTCCTTAATACTAGAATAAGAATTGAAATCTCTACTCGTGATAGAAGATTCAACATTGGTCATTAGATCTATGATAAGGAAGGTCTCCTTACGGGATATAAAGCTCAATTCTCTCCTCATTAAAATTAAGTCTTTAGCAAGACAATTCGAGCAAACACATTGTTATCATATTAAATGTGAATAGAATGTTGGAGCCAATAATTTTGTGAAGGTTTCCTTAGCAATGAAGGAAGGTGATTTAATGGTTAATGGGGTCGCAAGATTGTGTTTAATCCCCTAATGAATTCACCCACAACCACCTCATTCCTATCATGATTTTTTTTGGGGGGGGGTGTGCTTTGTTTAATGTACTTGTTGGTTCTTTCAAGGTCTGGGTAGGAGGATGTGTTCAAAAATCACTAGCCACTTCTTTTAGCTCAACATGTGTGTGGGTAATTTGAGTGGTGCATTGGGCCTTAGCTACATATCTTAGATGATAGACACATTCAGCATGAGTTTGCTTTGCTTGGGGGAAGGTTTTCTTAGGGATTCAATAAGGGTTTATTCTCCATTTTATGTAAGTACAATGTCTTATAGTAGGGAAAAATCTCCTCCTTCTCACAGGTCTCAACAATTAGGGCCTTTATTCAGGTATTCCTAGTGGAGTCGTTATTTAACCTATCCCGTCATGCAATTTCTAGGCATATACATCTCTAAGCATCCTCTAGATTCATGGTTTACACTAGCTATATGAGTTAATGATGTTCTGGTGTTTATCTTCTTTCACACTACTCTTGGTGCATCACATAAGAGAAAGAAGATTTGTCTGCAATTCCAAATCTCTACTATTCCTTCCTATTTAGCTATATTTATGTTTAACTTTCACTGTTTGATAGGCTATTTATGGATAAACTATGAGTCAAAGAAGTAAGGAAGGTACTTCTCTAATAAGAAGAAACCATTCAGGTTAATAACACATACATATCAACAATTTTTACTAAGATGGTGGAGATTGAATAGCATACAATCACTCATAATGACACCATAATGAACCTTTTCCATGTAAAGAATTGGCATTCTAACAATATCAAAATTGGTTGTGGTAGACTTTGATCCCTCCTTTTGGCCCAGAGAATGGACGTCCTATCTCTTGGATCCAACAACATAGAGAGTAGTCAATCAACTCATGTTGAAGAAGACTCAATCCATCAGTCAAAATGTCCAATGAAAATAGAAGCCCCCCCTTCCCAATTTAGTGGGACGAGAAGCACAGGATAGTGCATAACTGTAAATAATGACTATACATTTTTCTTATTGTTTATATTATGGGAAGTTTTGTTAAATTATTAACGTGCAAGAAAATTTGGAATTCTAGCCTATCTAGAATGCTAGAATGTGTATTAATTAGTCCAAATGTTTGTTTCTTTTCTCAAACTTGTGAATTTTACTTGCGTTCAATGATATGTATTGTTCTTAGCTTCTGGCCAACCATTTTAAATAATATAGTTATTGTTTCATTTTTTTTCATAAGTATTAATTCATTTATATGAAATGATTAAAAAATTTCATCTTAAGAAAATTGATCTCTTGGATACTCGATAAATCTAAGTTTAAAAATAAATTTACCGTATTTTTTTTTTAATGTGATGACATTTATACATAAATATTTATTATTATTATCACATAATCATAATATATTCTTAAAGTGGACTCTAAAATCACTTACTACTATCATGCAAAAATATCATTATAATACATTTTTTTATTACTATAAAATTAAATATAAAATCAATATTTAAAATATGTATTATTATTATTTAATTTCATTATTGAAATGTAAATTATTTATCAAACATGTTACTAAAAAAATTAGATAATTTTCTATCTCATAGACAAAGTGACCTTTCCTTAAACTCCACTAATTAAAAAAAGAAAAAAACAACTTAGATTCCCATCTCTTTTTATATATATAGAGCATGTTACTGAAAAATTAAATAATTTAACTTCGTTATTAAAATATAAATTATTTATTTATCAAAGCATGTTACTGAAAAATTAGATAATTTTTTATCCAATAGACAAAATGACCCTCACTTAAACTTCACTAATTAAAAAAAACAACCTAGATTCCAATCTAAATCTACATCTATATATATAGGTTATATAAATGAGATACACATGTATATATTTATTGGTTAAAATAATACGAATAAAGTCAACTTCATACAGGTTACCAGTTTTAATTTATATGATCTCATTGTTTGATAAAAAATATAATAAACATTAAAATCAGTCGAAATTCATAAATTATTTATATGCCTATCACTGTTATTCACATACTTACAACCGGGAAAAAACATAACAATACAATAAATTAGTTAGACGCAGCAGTTTGATTAATCCATTGAAAGTGACGTGTTGGTTAGTTTCACATGCACGTTAGTTTATTTCGTCCATTGACAATGCAAAGGAGATCTGAATTTTGTTATTGGATTGATTTGACAAGTACAAGACCTACCACGTTTAACTTGTACCTAGCCCAATAATATTGAGAGGAACAATCTAATAGCTCCCTCATAGGCTCACGACACAGAAAGTTCGATACCTAGTAATGATCTATTAATTGATGGGAAAACCTCTGCTTACTAAGAGAGGTACTAGGATATATTAATAATAGGGGTTCACATATAGAGGGTCCTCCAATATAATCTTGATACCCAACTCTCGACCTATCGATATTCGAAAGCCTAATAGCCATGGTAATGCCATCTTTGTTTCCACCTGGCCACCCCCTGCTATTCTAGTTCCCTTTCGCCACTACTTAAGTGCCACTTTGATATCTCTAACCATTGGTTGCCACTTGCCTTTCCCTGCCACATACTCTGATCCACATCATGTCACATCTTCGTGCCATATTGGCTAGCCACATCAGCTCCATGTCAATGTCATGTCATCAAGTGCCATTCTTTGTACCACATCAATCCACATCATCATGCCATGTCCGACACCTTATAAAACATTGTTGATATTAGGAGAAAATTTCGATAACTAGGTTTTGATTGCTTGACACTCAACCTCTAAAACCCTGACACCAAATAGTCGATCACTTAGTTGTCATGAAATCATTCACTTCACAATCTCTTGAAAGTCTAGCTTCAATGTCCCGATGACCTAATCCCATCATTTGATTTCCCTGATCCTCTGTGTTCGTTAATTAACAAAATTCCATGTCATGTCTGCGTTGGGGCTTTGTGCTAGTTATTGTTAGTTAAGTCCTCCCGAGTAACGATAGCCTATTGAATACCCACCCCTTATATACTAGCTCTTGATCATGTCCCTTATGTTTGTCAAGTGACAAGGGGCTAGGGCCAAAGCCCCTAATCTCAAATTCTCCAGCTTACATTGGCTTTCTAGCTTCTTGCCATACTTGACATTCCATCATGGTTGATACTTCGCAGTCCCAGTCACATAACTTTTCCCCAACAAATAACCAATGATGTTGGGTTGGGAGTTTGGGGTTGGTGTCTAATTTTGGCACTACCCAATACCCTGACACCTAATATCCCAACCTCCCATGAATTAGGCTCTACTGGCCACATCAGTCTCCCATGTCATAGGCCACATCCTGCATCTCTTCCACCCATCTGGTATTCAATCATCCTTTAATGGTTCTTAACTTCCTTTATTTGATGGCTTGATGAGTCTTATATGTACATCAAGGGTTTGGAAATACTAGTAGTGGGTATGCTCTTGACACCGTATTATCGATACCCTAGATCTTTGATATTCACCCTCCAAGGCTAAGCCCGCTTCTAATTAAGTTATTGCTCATATCCCTCTTATTAGCCATATGACCAAGGACCGAGTTTGATGCCTCAATCCCAAAATTTCCAAGGAATCGTTAAACCAAAGGGGAAATTCCATCCCTGAATTTATTTGCAGCTTGAAACCGAAGGGGTTGATCCTCAAATTTCTTTTGGGAAAGGCATGATTGTAGAGGATATTTTTTAGTTTGCCTTGAGAGCTAATAATGACTTGAAAAGGCACCAAATATACTTAGAATATTTCTAAATCCATAAATGTCCCCACTGATCATGAAGACATCCTTAATCCTCCCTCTCACTGCCACATACTAGACCATGGCATCCCAACCATGGGACCTTACCACTAATCAATGGTCCAAACTAAGAGAAGTGTACAACCATTCAATCCATCAGTTGGCATAACAAGGCTAACACAAACACTAATAACATCACTAGCCTACAAAAATCCCTTTAATATATTATCCAATTAACTCAGGAGTTCTTCAGTGAAATGTATAACACTTGTCATCAAATTTTTAGTGAAGACATCTCTCTTCTAGGTCCTCACCTTGTTGTCAAGATATTGTCGTTGATTCTAAGTCCAAAACACTAATAAGACCTCTTAATCTCCACAAGAAAAATATGGCTCCTTTGTCCTATCTAAGGTAGACCAATCTTACTAGTTAAAATTTATGGGGAGCTCCTTTTACATCCAACCAATCATCATGGTTTTCCAAGAGACTGAGGGGTTGTTTTCCCTTGTCTACTCATTCATATTTCTTATTTGGTCAAGGTCGGTAACATCCAAGAACATAAATAATAACTAGAACCATAAGTCTAGCAGTGCTATTCTTGATTCTTGGCCATACATCATAAAAATAATTAAACTACCCATAAGTAGGCATACAAATGTCACAACCATTAAACTAGATTTATGTCATAAACAAGCATCACATAAACCAACATATATGTTCAACATGTAACTCATAGATACACATTCTATTAACATTAGTTTTATTTATTTACGTAAGACAACATTACAAATTTCAAAGTTCCCAAGGTAACTTATCTAATTACAATCAAATGCTCCCTGCAACGGATGAAAGTTGAGCCATGTTCCACCCCACCATAGGCTCAACTACACTGCTTTCTTTCTCATAGCTAGCCCCCTGAGCTAGACCATGAAGCTGTGAGGAAAGTTTTCACACCAACACAAGGTGGAGTTCTGAAGCTAATTTCCTTCATCCATTCCAAACTCTTCATTCCTCTATCTCATTGTTCTCAAACTTCTTGAGTGTTGACTTTTTGTCTCTTTCCACTCTCCACTATCTTTGATCTCCTTGCTTCACCCTTACTCATTTTTCACATTCCCCCATGAGTGCCTTGCTACTTCCTTCCTCCTCAAGTTTTCTTCCTTGATAGGATTACATGCACAATATGAAGCCTCTTGAAGGTAAGGTATGTGGTATGTATCCCATACCTCTGAGTGGTTTGGTACTATTGTCCCACTCCTCCCATAACTACTCAATTATTACTACACCTTCCCACTAGATATTTTATTGGGAACGTTTAGAAATTTTAGAACATTTGGGCCAACCAATAATCCATTAACAATTGTTAATTTTCCAAATCCCATTTGTTGACTTCCCTCCTCCTCATGGATTCTCATGGTTCGTATTAAGGATTCACCTCTTCATCAACTAATATTATATTATAGTTACACAACAGTTAGAAAAAATGAAATCTAATACTAGAGTCAAGCAAGGGTGACCCTTGTCTCCTACCCATTTCGGCATATAAATTGATAAGTTAGAAGAGTGTTTGGAAAAAGCAATTAATCTCAAGATTAAAGGAAATTCACCCTATCCCATCATCCTCATCAAACCAAGCCTTTTCTCCATTGAGTACATAGGAAGAGGTTAAACAACATGGAAGACAAAAGGTTTCTAGAAATTGCTTCTAACTCTAACCAATACCACCTTTGGCTCAAGCAAGGATGGCATAAAGATTCCTAATTTTGGATAGACCATTGAGGGATATAGGAGGAGATTGTTTTGTAGAATAAGGATAATATTAAAAATATTATTATACCAAAATTTAAGGAGAAATTATGGGGTGATAAAGAGTTACAAGGAAAAAGAAACTAAGGTAGCATAAGAATGTGATCAACCCAAATCTCAAAAATCAAAAGTATCTCTTTTTCTTGAGTAGTGCAAAGAAGAAAATAAATGTTGCTAAAATAAGGAAAATTTCTCATGTGCTCCATAGTGAATGTAGAAAATGGATAATTCCAAAAACACCATGGGATGAAAGGGTATGTCACCTTTGTGACACGTATTGGTTCGAACATGAAAAACACTTTCTCTTAGATTTTCTAGCTTATAATTTTTTTTTGTAAATTGAAGTTTTTATATTTCTCAGCGAAACATAGATACATTGATTTTCCAGATGACTCCCATAGGGGCTTGTTTCTTCTTCTCCAACATCTACAATTGAAGGACTAGACTCTTATGCCAACATAAGAACCCAATACATAAGAGGTTGAACTAAGTTAGGCACCCATGCTAGTTGCAAGATGTTCACCCCATTCTAATGCATGCCCAACCAAACAAGACTTATAGGATGCTCATAAAAAAACAAATCGACGCTATACTGATACAAAAAATACTAATGCCCAAGACGACAATATGGGCACTTTGCCTTCTTTAAGAAAAATGCTTTTTGACACACCAACATGCCAGGGAGCATCACAATAAAACAAAATATACCCCAAAGAAAACAAATCCACAAATATAGGGAAGGACCAACCATCACAAGAAAACAATAATCAACTGCAAGCCAAAAACAAGCCTAGACGAGTCAGAAGCAAATCACTAGAGAACATAACATCTCACCTGGAAACATAAACCAATAAACTAACCACTGAAAAAACCATTCTTCATGATCATTGGCAATTATCCGAGGAGGAGATTTTAGTAGGGATCCTTGCACTAAAACCCGGAGGATCCATCAAGTCTCCATTGTCAGATTCACAAGCAATATGGCCTTCTACATGTGCTAGGTGGGAACTAATCCTGTCCAAGAAAAATCTTTGGTTCCTGAGCATCCTTTTGATTTCTTCCAAGGAAGTGAAGAAATTATATCTTTCTACTTGCTTGTCCTTTAGAACTAGACCCAAGAGGGTCTTCATCTACCAATGTAAAGCCACCGAGTTTAAGTATTGCTTCTTCCTTCCCTTGGTATGACCAGGTTTAGGAACCCATGTTGACATATCCTCCATAATATTTGAATAAAAAATATGTTGATGTTCAATCCTTGCTTGAGTCTCCAACTTTCAGATTTGTTTCCTAGCCTCTGGTAAAACCACATTAAAATATGTGGTAGTTGAGTCATGAGTAAAGAGTGTAGCTCCTCGCTGACCTTGAGGAGCATTGCCACCTCCCCCTCTTTTGCACCTCATTCTTTGCCTCGAAGGCATGACTAAAACCCTAGGGGCACACTTCAAGCAGTTGTTATGAATTCCCCTCCCTGCAAAGAAACAAGAGAAAGTACCAAACCCACCAACAACAAGACTTGAATGACACCCTACAGGATCATCCAAATACCTTAAGACATAGATGCCTGAATCAACATAAACTTTGAGAGGACAAAAGGCAGGCATAACAACCTCAAGTTGAGAATAAAAACCCGCAACCATTAAGTACAAATAGAGGCTGAGAAATACCCACAAGCTCTAAGAGATAAAACAACGAGCACAACCCCTAGACACAAAACCCTGAGCTCTATCCAAACTATTTGTAGACTTAACATGCTAGCCTCCAGATCACCAACAACAAAAAAAGGAATTTTGTATAGAATTAGGAAGACATCGGAAGCTTAGAACCCAAAAACTCATGCACAAAAATAAGACACCCTCACCTTGCAACACAACCTGTGGCCAGCCAGCCTGACCCAAAGACAAAGACACCAAGACCCAAGAACCAGATTCTGACCAGAAACTGAAGACCCAAGAACACATGCAGAAAAATAACACACCCTTATCTTGCAATGCAACTTGCCGCCAATCTTTTAAACTTAAAGGCAGAGCTACAAAGACCCCAAAACGATATTCGACATAATTAAAAAGCAAATAAACCAAGAAAAATGAATAGCGAAAGAACTCAACCTGATACACTATGACGAAAGACTTTGCAACACCAACCTTACAAGATTTCCACCACGATACATGGAGCCATTCTCCCAGGTAAAAAGGCCAAATATTCCACCACCTTCGTAAATTTTCGGCTCTACCTTTTACCACTACTATTTCAGACTCTAACCACGATGACAGGTAAATTTCTATGTTAGGCAATAATTAATGCTCATAGTAGGAGGTTGAGGGTTTATCTTCGCCTCCATACATACCATAAATAACACAACTAGAGTCTGTCATGCATGCACTATAATGTTGTGTCGCTAGAGACTTAATTTCCTATCACGTCCAATAGGGTAGCGAGCACTATCACCAATGTCTCCACATCCTTCGTATTAACACCCCAACACAGGATCTAACTTATACTTAGATAAGATTTTAAATTCAAAATATTTGTCACATTACCAACCTTCTTAACCTTTTAAATCAACAAAACTATAATGATTTTAGAACCCTTATTTCTTTTCGAACATAGAAATATATATATATTTTTAAATTCCAAATAATCTTATTATTTTGAGATCCAATAAATAATATTTAATCTCAATAAATATGAACGATTATCACAAATAATTATATAAAATATTTCATGTATTCATTTATATTAAAAATATAAAAAATATATTTCATTTAACAAGTTAAAAACATATTTCTCATATATATATATGTTTGTTTGGGTAAATTTTGAAACGGCAAGACAAGGTTTTTTTCAGATTGAACTTAATTTTTTACTTAACATTCTAGAATTTTCCAGTTAAACACTGGATATATTTGAACACCATGTGTTTTATTGGGGCTAAATTTTAATGGAAGAATATATTCAAAATCCAAGTGTTTCTGTGTATTCTAAAGTGGTTATCGGATAAAGATTAGATTAGGTCGTTTGGAGCAAGTTTGTTATTCTTTTCATTTGGATTCAATTTTATGAGTTATATATATATTTATTGAAATTTTATTTATTTTAAATTTTATTTTTAAAAAATTTAAAAAATTTTGATAAAAAGATAATACATATTAAAATTAAGATTGGTGTTAAATTTATATGTTTAATAATAGTTTTATTAAAAATGTATTTGATGAAGTTATTATAAAGGTGTATTGAATTTATTATTAGATATTAATTTAGATTTATTTTAATTTTAGGTTTATTAGATTTATTGAGAGGGATCAAATCTATTTTCGTTCTACAGAGGTTTGTACATGAAGAGATTTTGATCCCTCTTGGCCCTTGGTAGATACAAAATTAAGAATGGATCTAGAGTGGTTTAATTATTATTATATTATATTTTATTTTTATGTAATTTGACCAAGTCAAAATGATTTAATTAATAATTATAAGTATTAATTTAATTTAATTTTTATTTCTATTTTTATGTAATTTGACTTAGTCAAAATGTTTACATAACATAATAAAGACATAACATTACAATATCTCTTGGATACTAGGTTGGAGAGCGCCTCTCGAAGCAACAAAAAAACGTTTATGAGAATATGTCATTATCTTTTATATAAGCTATTTGAGAAATGTTTACATATAACATCTCACACACAAAAAAGGGAAAATAGTAGTCTCGATGGTTATAGATACTTGGAAACAAATTCCAAATTATAGATTGTACCCATTTAGGTTGAAGAAAACTGAAATACTGTAGAGTTGAAAAAGTCTCTATCCTAATTTTTGAGGGATGCGATGTGGATATGGCTTTAGTCATTCCAAAGGAGTTGGTCATCTTCCATTAGTTATCCTATTTAAATTGAGAGGAATGAGGTGGCAGCACATATTAGATAATTGGGACTAAAAAAGGGAACAAGTCCTTTCAACTATTTTAGACAAAATAAAGTAATGGGTATTATCGAATTACCTCTTTCAACCTCAATTTAAGTGATTATATGATACACAAATCCAAAAAATAAAGGGAGGCTAAATCCAAAAAAGGAAACAGAAAATTTGTCAACACTTAACTAAGAAATGCAAAAATTGATATCTTTCTTTGAAAATTGTAAAGTAGTTAAGACAATATTCTATCATTAGCATAGACAATACATAATTAATCATTTAAACTTAGAACAAAAATTCAAAATTAAATATCTAACCTTATAGGTTTTGGATTCATAATTATGTTGAGAGGGGGTGGGGGGAATAAATATAATGATTTTTTTTACTTATTTGAACATTTAAACATCATAAAACATCAATATCATAAATTGACCAATTAAAACAAGATATACATGGAAACCCCAACGGAACAAAATCACAAAAATTCTTTACATGAAATACCTTGTAGGCACTAACCTAATATTTCATCAATTTGTAGGCACCAACCTAAGGAGACACCAATCCCCTCTGCGTCTTTGTAGGAACCAACCTATATGAGACACCAATCTCATCTACTACTTTGTAGGTACCAACTTACATGGGACACCAATCCCCTATGTTTCTCTATAGGAACCACCTACAGGAGGCACCAATTCCCTTTGTTGCTTTGTAGGCACCAACCTACAAGAGACACCAATTCTCTCTATTGCAAGATTTGTAGGCACCAAACTATAGGAGACATCAATCTCTATTGCGCATTCTTACAACTTTTTCCTTCACCAAGTTTGTTAGCTACTTATGCTTTCACTAGGTTTGGTTGCCATTGCTTCTTCCTTCATGAGGTATTCTTATTGCTTCTACCTTCATTAGGTATACTTGTTACTTCTTTTTTCACCAAGTCTATTAGCTTCTTTGCCTTCAGTAGGTATCTTGTTGCTTCTTACTTCACCAGATTTGCTTCTCTTGAAACTTTTTTTTTGTTTCTTCCCAAGAACAAACTTGCACAACATGCCACATATCGATTTTTTAAAATAAGGTTCTAAAATTTCTACCGTGAATACTTAGAGCTATCTTCTCCTTCTCCTCCAAATTTCATAGTTTTAAACATCTCCAAAAGAAAGTTATAGAAAATGCCAAGTTGACCAATTTGAAGCATATTTTAGTAGCATGCAAGAACACTAATTTCTCAGATCATATCTTTGAAGTTATAAGGAAAAAATGTGTGAAATTCCTACCGTAGGTACCTACAAATCTCTTTTATATCTCCTCCATATGTCACACTCCGAAACATCTAAAAAATAAAGTTATAGCAAAAATACCAAGTTGAACCGTTTGAAGCATGTTTCAGGAGCATTCAAGAACACTAATTTACTCATATCATATATCTAGAACTATATAAAAACAAGAAATGAAATTTCTACCAAATGTACCTCGATATATCTCCTCTATCTCCTCCACATTTCATAGTCTGAAACATCACATAATGAAAGTTATAACAAAAATACCAAGCTGACCTGTTTGAAGTAGATTTTAGGAGCATTTGGGAAGCCTAATTTCCTCAGATCCTATTTCTAAAAATATAGTAAACCAACGTATGAAAATTTAACCATAGATAATTGATAATATTCTATTGTATCCTTTAAGTTTCATGGTTTGAAACATCCTAGAAGATAATCTATAGTGAAAATGTCACGCTGACCTATTTGAAGCATATTTCAGGAGCATTCAGGAAGCCTAACTTCCTCAGAGCATATATTCAAAATTTCAATAAACAATATTTGAAATTTTAACCACGGGTACATGAAGATATTTTCTCTAGATCCTCCAAGTTTCACAATATGATACATTTTAGAAGAAAAGTTATAGCGAAAATTACAACATGACTTTTTCACCCTGTAAAAAACATTTTTACTTCCACCCTTAAACTCCAATAATCACCCCAAAAATATTATTCCACTCCTTTTGCGCATCTCAGATATGTTTTTGCTTAGATACACTTCAAATAGACTCATGTATCCTTTATTTTTAGCGTTTCTATGTTCACTTATGGGGCCAACTTGTAAAATTGGTTGGGTCAGCTTGCTTGTACTTTCTAGTTTGGGCCATCCACACAAAATCTTTCATATCTTCTTATTCTTGTAGAATTAAAGGGAGCTCCATATACCATTGCAAAAGTCTTGCAATAGAATTTCCAACCATATACCCTATGCTTCCACTTGAGCTAGGTAATTGGAGTAAAAAGGTCATCAAAAAATAAGGTATCCAAAATAGACATCAAAAGTCCAAAAACAATATAATTTCCAACAATTCTTTAATTTCCCATCTTTATCTTAGACATCTATAATCTCTACATGTGTCTTTACCATGAAAATGACAACCATATTTAAAAAAAATCTACTAAAAATTTATTAAAATTAAGTATTTAAAATTAAAAAATCCAAAATTATATCATTAATAATTTAAATAAAAAAATAAATATTTGATTTATAAGTTAATTAGCTAAATGTAAAATTGTTGAATCTCTAAAATTAGGGAATCTAAAATTTTAATGATAATTTTCTCCGTTAACAATATAATTGTTTGATAAAACTTAAAAATCTTATATGAAATTTTAAAAATATATGAAAATAAAAGTTCTAGGGCACCAAATTACAATGCTTATTATTTTAGTTCGAGTGTATTTTTAAATTAATTTAATTTTTAATTCTAATCCTTTTATATTTATATATATATATATGAATATGAATGAGGGGTTTATTTTGTGAATTGAATTTTTGTATTAATTTCAGATCTTAAAATACATTACTGATAAACTATGTGTCAAAAATAAATTGGACTTAATTTGCCAGAGAGAAACTAGATTTATTAGTTGATAGCAAAAGAGATAATGTAGCAATGAAAATAAGATGATGTCAATAATGAAGGTATCCTATCACAACATAACTACTATAAACCATAAATAAATAATAGAAAAACAAACTCATGAATTAGAATATGTTATAGGAACAAGGTCCCTTGCACTTGTTCCAACTAGTGTAGAGGGGTTGGACTTACATTGGAGATGTGTTAGGTCCCTATAATACTAGTGTATCCCCCTTATTGTTATTGTTGTGCCTATGTAGCCCTCATATTGTTATTGTTGTACCCCATAGAATCCCACTATTGTTATTGTTGTGCCCTTACATTATTATTATTATGTAGGCTTTGATTATATTGTAACCCCTTAGACCCCTATATATACAAAGGAGGTCTTGTCATTTGTATAATCCAAGAATTGTTTATTTATATAATGTAAAGGAGGTTTCTCCCTCGAAGAGGATAATTTTTAACTCGTTGATCTATTTATTTGTGACCTAGTTGTATAACATTTGGTATCAGAGCTTTGGATTCTAGGGTTTTGCTGCAATTTTCGCTATAAATTTTTTCTTCAAAGATTCAGAAGTTGAAATTGAAATCACGTGGATTTGAAATCTTGGTGAACCTCATGTACGAATCTCAGTTCTTGTCTCGTTATATTTTCATAAATATGATCCAAGGAAGTTAGGGTTTGCAGGGTCCAGAATTCCATCTCAAACAAGTGACCTTGGGAATATTGTCATAAATTTCTCTGTGAGTATCGAATTTAAATTTCGTAAAAATTGAAAGAAAGAGGACGAACTGTAGTTTTTTGGTATTATTTTCAGGGCTGAAGGTCAAAACAGTGACACATGGAACTCCGTACAAGTTCGCTCTACTGAATTAGTCTATAATCATGTCATCGTGGGAAATTTGGCATAACTCTTATTTGAATAATCCAATATTGATCAGACGTGGGGATGGAAAGAGGACTTAGAGGGATACCACATAACACAATTTCAGACCTTGGAGACCCAAAATTTTAGAGATACAATAGATTCAGTATCGAGCTCCTACAAAGCAAGAAAAATGTGTGTATTTTTTAAAATATGCATAGGTTTTGTTTGGAAAAATAGTTTGTAGTGATTCGAAGGGAATATTAAAGCATAAATATAATTAATTGATGCCCCTAAGAAAGAAAATGGAAACACCTAGTAAGCAACTCGAAACCTCTACTATGATGCATGAAGAAGAGGAAGAAATGCAACATGATATATCAAAATTATGCAACCAATTGCAACAAATTTCGCACTCTCAAAAAGTAACAAAAGCTAAGATGGATGGTTTGAAGAATTGTATGGAAGCTAAGTTGGATGGTTTGAAGAATGACATGGAAGCTAATATAGATGGTATAAAAAGGGGCGCGGGGGTTTTGAATGATGGTTTGAAAGAAGACATGCAAACAATGATGAATGTCAAGATAGAGGGGTTGAAGGAAGGCTCAGAAAAGTTGCTCGAAGAAAGACGTCCCAGTGGTGATAAGGAAATCCATGAAAATAATGATGAAGACAAAAGGAATACCAATTACGATTTTAAATACTCCAATGTGGGATTTAAGAACCACCGCATTCCAAAGATAGATATGAGGAAGTTTGATGGAAAGGATCCAGTAACTTGGATACTACAAATGGAGCAATATCTTGATCTACATGATGTGAAACCCTTACAAAATGTACATATTGCATCTTTATATTTAGAACCCAATAAGTTTGTATGATATAGATGGCTTTGTTTTGGTAAACCACTTATCACCTAGTTAATTTTTATGGAGGAAATGATAGCACATTATAAAGATACAGAGAGAAACACCTTATTTAGCCAATTGATAAATCTCAAACAAAAGGGTTCAATGGTGGAGCACATTGAAGACTTCCAAAAATGGAATATTAGGGCAACCAATATTCCATAGGAGCATATGATTGATGTCTTCATAGGGACTTTAAAATATAACATCCAACATGAGGTTCACCTTTGGGAACCAGATTCCCTGGAGAAGGCATTTAGGGTGGCAAGAAAAGTTGAAAGTAAAATTATGGCAACGAGAAAGTCTACCACTCACAACTATGAAGATGGAAGTGTTGCTACTCATAGTATTCCACAACCTACAAGGTTGACACCACAACAATTAGAGGGAAAAATAGAAAAAGGGCTTTGTTACAGTTGTGATAGAAAATACATTAAATGTTATAAGTGTGCTGAGAAAAATTATTCTACATTGGTTGTGAAGAGGAGGAAGAAAAAGAACAAGAAACATAAAAAGAGAAGGATATACACTAGGAACCAACCCTAGAGAAAGAATAAATGAATCCAATCATATATTGTAATGCATTGGCAAGAATTACCACTCCTTAAACTCTCAAGATAGAGGGATATATCAAGAAGAAAAAGGTATTAGTGCTGATTGATTCAAGTAGTACCCATACTTTTATTCATTGTAAGATAACCAAGGAATTGAATTACTTCCTTTATCTAGCACCAGAGTGTCAAGTGATGGGTACAAATAGAGGAACTATATATTGCTCTAGAAAGTGCCATAATATCAATCTAATCATGGGGGAATATGTCTTGAATAATCTAATGCTTTCCATTCCAATGGGTGGTGCTAATGTTGTATTAGGAGTCCAATGGTTACAATCTTTGGGGATGCTAGCTTTCAATTTAAAAAAAAAATTCTTGAAAATTTTTTGGGAAGGAAAGGAATTTGAAGTAAGGGGTATCGCAAGGAAATCAGGAAGACAATTAGCACTAATGGTATGAAAAAGCTTCTGAAGAAAGAACACCGAAGTGTAATTGCACAATTATTATCACTAGCGGTTCAAACATCAAAATCATCTATTCCTCCAGGTCTCCAAAAAGTCTTGGACAACCATTCCAAGGTGTTTGAGACTCCCAAAGGCCTCCCACCTATTCATGATGAGGATCATGCTATTCACTTGATTGCAGGAAGTGTTCCTCCAAACATCAAACCTTACAGATATCCTTATGCCCAAAAGAGTGAAATTGAACGTATGGTTGCAGAAATGCTAGAGGCTGGTATAATTCAACCTAGTCAAAGTTCTCTCTCTGCTCTAGTAGTATTGGTGCACAAGAAGGATGGATCTTGGAGTATGTGTCCAGTTTATAGGGACCTCAACAAGCTCACTATTAAAGATAAATTCTCATTCCCGTCATTGGTGAATTGTTGGATGAATTACATGGAGCAATTTACTTCACCAAGTAGGATATTCATTCAGGATATCATCAAATTAGAATGAAGATTGGAGACATTCTGAAAACAACATTCAGAACACATGAGGGTCATTATGAATTTTTGGTCATGCATTTTGGCCTTACTAATACACCTTCCACATTTCAAGGTTTGATGAATTCTATTTTCAAACCCTTCCTTAGAAAATTTGTGTTAGTATTTTTTGACAATATACTAATCTACAACAAGTCTTGGAAGGATCATGTTCAACATGTTGACAAGGTGCTCAAACTATTGGCCGAGAAACAACTATATGCAAAAAGATCCAAATGTTTCTTTGGAGTACAAGAGGTGGAATATTTGGGTCATATTGTATCTCATGAGGGTGTTAAGGTAGACCCTAACAAAATTACATCCATTAACGAATGGAAAGTCCCCACAACCATAAAGCATCTTTGAGGATTTCTCGAGTTGACAAGATATTATCACAATTTTGTTAAGAATTATGGGAGAATAGTGGAACCTCTAACATCATTACTAAAGAAAGATGCATTTTATTGGACTCCATAAGCAACGAAGACCTTTGAACATATTAAAGAGGCAATGTGCCAAGCACTAGTCTTAGCTACGCCAAACTTCACAATTTTTTTTTTTAATTGTGGAATGTGATGCTTTAGGAAATGGAATTGATGTTTCAGGAAATGGAATTGGTGTTGTTTTAATGCAAGAAGGAAGGCTCGTAGCTTTTGAAACTCGTCCAATCAAAGGAAATTATTTACACAAACCTATTTATGAGAAGGAAATGTTGGCAATACTACATGCACTAAAGTAGTGACGACCTTACTTAATGGGAATACACTTCAAGGTAAAAACATATCATGATATTCTTAAATACTTTTTGGAACAAAGAATATATTTAGAAGAGCAACAAAAATGGGTGACAAAGATGTTGGGTTATGACTTTGAAATCATCTACAAAAAAGGGAAGAAAAATGTTGTTGCAGATGCACTCTCAAAAAAGGGTGGGGATGTGGAAGCATTGCTTTGTACCATTTATATTATCCAACTGAAGTGCATAACCAAAGAAAAATGATTCATTATGGTAAAAAGACCACTTATATCTTTGTAATAATTCCAAACTCAAACAAAATATTCTTTTGGAATTGCACACATCTCCCTTAGGAGGTCACTCAAGCTTTTTAAAAACTTACCATAGGGTCAAGAACGGATTTTTTTGGGATGGCCTTAAATCTGATATTCAGAAATTTGTCCCAAAATGTTTGGTTTGCCAACAAAATAAAGTTGAGATAGTTAAGACCCCGGGTCTGCTACAACCTTTAGCCATTCCAATTCAACATTGTGAAGAGGTATCAATGGATTTTATCACAGGTTTACCCAAGTCGAAAGGAAAGAGTGTCATAATGGTGGTAGTTGATAGACTTACCAAGTATACACACTTTTTTGCATTATCACATCCTTTTAAGGCCAACACAGTTGCTATTGCTTTTATGGAAACACTTCAAAATATTCATGGAAATCCAACGATTATAGTAAGTGACAAAGATCCCATTTTCACTGGAAATTTTTGGATGGAATTTTTTCTTGTCTTGGTACTCAATTAGCTCATAGCTCATCTTATCATCCTCAATTTGATTGGAAAATTGAGATAGTGAACAAATGTTTGGAAGGATATCTTTGTTGCTTTCTATTTGACAAACAAACATAATGGGTCAAGTGGTTACCTCTAGCCAAATGGTGGTATAACACTTCCTTCCATACTGCAGCAAAAATGACCCTATTTATGGAATTGTATGGATATCATACACCATCCATCGCATCATTTTTTAGAGAAAATTCTAAGGTTCAAATAGGGGAAGATCACATCGAGCATCAACACAAGTTTTCCAACTAAGGACAACCTCACTCTGGCACAAAATCAAATGAAACAACAAGCAGATAAGCATCACAGTGAAAGAAGTTTTGATGTAGGTGACTAGGTATTTTTATGGCTACAACCATATAAACAAATGTCTCTTAAGCAAGCTAAGAAGGATAATAAATTATCACCCAAGTACTACGGTCCTTACAAGGTATTGCAAAAGATTGGTACTATGGCATACAAATTGGAGTTGCCTGCATCTTCCCGAGTACACCCAGTTTTATATGTTTCATGCTTAAATAAGGTTATAGGTGACAAGGTTCCAGTTCAAATAGTGTTTCCAGAACTTGATGAAGAAGGAAAAATCATATTTGAGCCTGAACTAGTCACAAAAACAAGAACCCGACAGCTACAGTGTCAATCAATTTCAGAGTATCTCATTAAATGGAAGAACTTACTCACTAAAGATTCCACATCGAAGGATGATAGTTTTATACAGAAGCATCTAGAACTACTCAAGCATTGAGGACAACACTTTTTTAAAGGAGAGGGGCATGTTAGGTCCCTATAATACTAGTGTTTCCCCCTTATTGTTATTGTTGTTCCCATGTAGCCCCCATATTGTTATTGTTGTATCGCATAGAAGCCCACTATTGTTATTGTTGTGCCCTTACATTATATTGTTATGTAGGCTCTGATTATATTATGGAGACCCCTATATATACAAAGGAGGCCTTGTCATTTGTATCATCCAATAATTGTTCATTTATGTAATGTAAAGGAGGTTTCCCCCTTGAAGAGGATAATTTTTAGGTTGTTGATCTATTTATTTGTGAGTTGGTTGCATAACAAGATGACTCTCTGGTTGATCTAATAGGGCATCTAATCTCACCAAGAAATACCTTTGGTGTTGTTGCACTCTCTAAATATCATTCAAGAATGAAATGATATCATTCCTATCTTCATGCTTCTGCTTTAGAATCGACCTAACTGGGTCTTCATTTGCCAATGCAAAATGATGAGTGCATGTACTGGTTCCTTCTTCCACTATTTTGACTAGGTTCAAGAATCCAATCAAAGACCTCCACCGTAACTTGTGTATCTAATTAGGCATGATGATCATGAGTAATATTTGTCTGAAGTTGATGAATCTCCCACTGAATGCTAGGAGATGTCACTGAATGATAAATCATTGCCGCTTATTGGGCCTAGGACTAGGCTCACGGGTGGCCTTGGTAGCCATGCCCTCCAACTCCTCTGTGGTTGTGTATCCTTTGTCTGGGCATTGCAACCAAGAATTAAAGAAAACAAACATAGAACTTGGACTGAAACCAACTCCCCCAGAAAGAAACCCAAGTGGCTAATGCATAGACTAGTATAAACCTACAACAAAGAATCCCATAGAGGCCATATTTCCCCCTAAAGCAGTAACGAAGAAAAACATAGAAGACACTCGATGACTCATTCTAGCTTGAACCCCAAGCAAACAGGGAGATTTAGGAGGAAAGAAATTTTACCAAGCCAAACTGACGGGCGAGAGACCAAAGGATTGAAACCCTAACATGTTCACTAGGAAAGGGACAAGATAAAGCTTCAGAATTGACTCAGGAGCCATCGATTGATCAAAGACTTGGAAACTCAGCTGATAGGAAAGCATCAACAAAAATAAGGGACCACAAGAGAAACTAACCAACCCCCAATGAGTAAAAAGCAATGAAAATCCAAAAACAAGCAAGACATTTCCCAAACATTGCTACTTAGGAAGGATGGGACCGATAGAAGCCATGTCTGTGACAACTAAGTGAAGGTGCCGACATGGTTCAGAAAACCAACCTAAAATCTCCATGTACCCCTTCACAATTATTTTACCACTCCAGGCCTAGGTGCGACGCTCCCACCCTCCTCGATGAATGTCAAATATTCAAGAGAAAACTCTAGGAGCAAGGGTAATTAAAAGCCAACTCGGGTCACTACATTTATTGTACCATAGGTAAGTGACCCCATGCTGGTAAAAGCCAAATCTCACTCCATATTCTCGCCACGTAAACCATAAATTCAAGCATCTCAAAGAAGGGCATAAGCAATTTTAATCTTACCAGTGGAGGGGGTGCACTCCCACAGAAACATAAATAACCAACTCCACTCGTTACTATCATAATCGAAGGTGCCTTCAAAGGGAAGACTAAAATGTCGTAAAAAATTAAAGCTCACATCAACTTGCAAAGGAGGAATTGGTTATGCCACCCCGTCTTGATTACAACGATAAATGGCAAGGTGGTAGACACCCCTCCCAATCTCCTCTACCAAATATCTATTCCCCATAATAAAAAAATATAAATTTTGTATAAATCAATTACTTTTTGTTAACTAAATAAAATATGTTAATATTTATAATTTAAAAAGAAAATGCAGCATTTAATAATAAATCATTAAACACAAATAATTAAAATATACAACAATTCCACGCTGTTTTAGAAATTGTATATTTCACTAAAAAAATTATGGCTAAATTTTCATGCTTTCAACCTATTATGACCATATACCTTAAGTGCATTCATGAAGATGTTTTTTTGGTTCTCATGAAAGTTGGGGCTCAAAGGCAATGGTATTTTAATGAAAGCTCAAGCCGTTTAGCTATATCAATCATTCAATTATTTTTAGCTAAAAAAAATAGTTATAATAAATAATAATTATAATTACGGTTTATAAATAATATAAAAAATATTAGACTGAATTTTAATTTCAATAAAAATATATTTTATTTAAAAATTATAATTTAAAAAATAAAAAACAAAAAAATCCAAATAGCTTTGGAAACAAGTACTCATGATATCCTAATCGAGATACCATTCATGTCCACTAAAGGTGGGCATTGTCCTAGGAATAAAAAGGACATTATGAATGTCACTTGAGTGCATGATGCTATAGCCAAAACCACTTTCTTGATCATATTGATTTCTTGGTCTTCAATGGCATTCGGAATTTATACTTTTAAGAATTTATCTCTTTCTGTGAATTTTTTTATCGACTTTTGTTATATCCTATAGGTTATTTTTTTGAAAGAATATTTATATTATTAATTTATTTTTTGTAATAATATTATATATTATTCATTTTTTGGCTTATATATTATTTTTTATTTTGTAGGTAAAGGTAATTTTTAGTGTTTAAGGTTGTTTAACAATAAGCCTTGAAAGTTGGGTAAAAGATTTTATGGAAAATCTTCTCAAATCATCGACATTAGATAAGCCAAGTATTTATTAAAAAGTATTTGCGTGGGCTCTCAATAAACAATATGGATGAAGGAGCCTCTTGTAAAGGAACCACTCTATGGAAGCTATACAGTTGTGGTTGGGAGTTTTTTAAAGATCACTTGTACAGAATCACTGGAAATGGGAAAAGAATCAGGTTGTGGGAACATAAGATCATGGGCCTCCAACCCCTCAAATTCACCCCTGAATTCGAAGATCTGCGTGATTGGCTCACTCAACATGGCATCCAAAAGCTAGCAAATATTTCTTCATGGGACTCTGGTGGGAATTGGATCGGTTGGGCTTTCCATCGCCTCCCAGATAAGTTGCTTCCTCAACATTGCCTCTTCATTGCTGCGATCTCGGGAATGGATCTTGTGCACCTCCGTTCAAGGGACATTTGGGCTTGGGGGAAGACCGGTGCTTGCACAATATCACAAGGCTTTACAGCTCTCCAAGAACAACACCCGTAGATCCACTCTCCTTCGTTATGGTAGCACATCTAGGACCCCTTTGGCCTCCCAAAGATAAAGTTCTTTTGCTAGGTTCTCATGCACAGGAGGGTCCTAATAGGAGACAACTTAGTGAAACGTGGAATTATTGGGCTCCATAGATGCCCTCTTTGCTGCTCGACTCAGGAAATGCTTGATCATTTGTTTATTGACTGCCCCTTCACTCAAGAAGTATGGACATAGGGTGTGCACAGGCTCAATGTTCAAACCCCAACGTAGCTTACAGTAGTTAATTTATTCACCTCTTGGAAAGGGCATTCACCTCAGGCGTTGAAGAGAAAATCCACGTGGACCAAAATCTGTTATGCAATACCAAAATTCATTTGCTAGGAAGTGTGGTTAGCAAGGAATGAAGACATTTTCAAAAATAGTCTGCGCTTCCCCATTATAGTGGCTGCCAAAGCCAAAGCATTGTTGTTGAAACTATCGAGAATCAGCCTCATAAACTAGACAATGAGCTCCTCCTAGAAGAGTTCAGTTGGCTAGGTGGATCTCTGAGGCGTGCTAGCAATAAAAGGAACCCCTCTCAGCCTTGCTCCAACCTAGAGTGACAACTTTGGACCTCTGAACTAGATTTTCAAAAGTGATGGAAAAAATAGGGTAAAGTCATGATATTTTTCGACGGAGCATCCAAAGGAAATCTGGGGATATCAGGAGCAAGGGGGGGGGGGGTAATCTACTCCCCAAATGGACACAACAAAGATAGTTTTAGTTGGGGCCTAAAACAGAGCACTAACAACCAGGAGGAAATCTTAGGACTGCTCAAAGCTTGCCAGCTTGCTAAGGGGAACGGAGGAAAAAACATTCAAGTCTTCGGGGATTCAGAAATCCTGATAAAAATCCTAAATATAGGTGACTATGTCAACAATCCAGCGCTCAACAAGACTTTGCAGAGACTTAGGAAAGTGTTGCAGAACTTCACCACCAACTCCTTCTATCACATCCTCCGAATCTAAACAAGGAAGCAGACATAAGGGAAAACATGGGCTACGTCTTAGCCCAAGGAGAACTTTCAAAGAATGACGAAGCACCTATCTGGCATCCTATTCCATAAGAGAGAAGTCCCCTAGCTGTGCAAGAACAGGATGATGGAAACAATGTTCTCCTTGTAGCACCCTCCAATTGACAAAGTATCTGTCTCCATGTTTTTCCAACGTAGGTTACATGCAAATGAACTCATCACATATGAACTCTGATGGCTACCCGGTCTATGTCATGGCTCTGTTACAGCATAAGAAACAAGACCTCATTCCCCACTCGTCCCACTCAACTCGGCCAATACTTCTTCTCGCTTAAGGCATTATCTATGCATTCAACAAATAAGAAAGTTCATAAAACAACGGTTCAGTTAAAAATTTCCATGAAGGTAGACGAAGAACAGAGCTAAAGCGTTGATTGAATCTAGGTGCCTCCAGGTTTTGTTTCTTCCTATCATCGTGAAACGTAATTGAATCATATGTTTGTTTCTCCTTTTGACACTTGTGTGCAAGGTATCCTATGTAACTAAAACAACATGGATTTTGTTGATGCTGTGTGGATTGGAAGCAATCTGCAGAAGGAATGTAATAGGGGTTGATTAGGCTCTGGCCCAACCTTTTATCACTAAATAAAAACTTAATCGTTCCTGTTAAAAAAAAAACAATAAGGCCTGAAATTATTACAACAATATACTAAATAACATATTATTTTTGGGAATTGAATGTAGGTGACGAGGTTAACATTTATTCCTCTCAACCACCCAAGATAAATTCAATTGACAAGTTATGTATATATACATTTGGAGGATTTATATTAAGTAAAAATTTGTGGGTGGGGCATGTAGATGAGTTACACTAGAGAGAAGAAAAAAAAATATTCTAGTAATTTAGAGCATATTGAGTATAATCAAAGCCCCCTGGAACAACTAAAAAGAGAAATATAATTTTATGAAAGTACCTAACTATATGCAGTTTGTAATGGAGGTCTAGAATACGACAAACTTTGAAGAACGTGCAAATCAACCTAGGTTATTATCTTCAGTAGTCATGAAAGAAGCCACTTGATTTGTTACTTGTGCATTTAAGTTGAAATTTAGGACTTGGGGAGCAAAGTTCTTTGAATTCCCAATTGCAATGTTAACTAGTGGAGTTGGAGGCTGAGATGCAAGTTTCCCACTAGGTGATATTGACTCCAACTTTCATCAAAGGAACCTAAATTTAACCTTAACCCTATGGAGGATCTACCATTGTGAATTCCCATGGTCACTATTTCCTAAGCTACTAGAGTATCAATGTGCCCTTGAAGGTGCCTGATAGTGTCATGTTAGTCTTCGATTAATTCTATATGGCACTGGAAAGAATCCTTAGTTTTGGGATTTCATGAGATGTCATTGGTGAGAAGAAAAAACTGCGAGATGACAAGGGAAGGTCCTCATCAAGAGAAAAGGAAATGCACAAATCAATAGGTAGTTCTAGGGTGACAATTGATTGGTGGAAGAGTCCTCAATGCTTCATGGAGACCATTAACTTATGATGCCCCAACCAGTGGAAGCTACCACCTTCACAACCATCATTGCTTCATAATTAAATTGTTGCATAGAGTGATGCTTCATCACAAACAAAATCCCACCAGAAGCTTACAAGATATGTGTGTATGCCATTTGATGGGATCTAGCTTATGTAAAATTGTACGAGTGATCAACATGTATTTCAACCACCTATAATAAAATTTAATGCATTCTATTCAACATGGAATGCATAAAGGGATATATTGATAATAGAGCTTAGAGTTGATCAAATTATCACCCTCTATCAATATTTCTTGACCAACATTCATTGTCAATAGTATCCTATTTTTCTTAACCGTAAGTTGTAACTAACATTTTTCCTTTTTCAACACTTACTAATTTTTCTCATATGTCGGTTGCGGAAGACATTTTTACCCAATTTATTCCCACATCGTTCACAACACAAAACATCGAAAATTTATCTTTATTGTTTATGCTCTCATTTTCCTAAAGTCATCGTATACCCACATCCCACATTGATCATTTTGTACCCACCTTTCCACAACCTACAAATTGCACCCTTTTATCATACTTAGTCATTTTTACTCCCATGTGGATTTCAAGAGACCTTTTTTTACCTACTTCCTCATATTTTGAAGCCTAAGTGACTTGAAATAACTGAAAAATCTCCACACTTAGTTATTTCCATACTTAACAACTTCACCTTCCTGTGGATGCAAGAACCCTTGCTTGACACTATCCCATACTCACATCCTGCATCCCACATTCATTTTATTTTCGTTCTCTTTTTCAAGACACATTAAATTATCTTAGCTAATGCATACTTTGCACAGCCAAATTTCCCTCTTGTAATGAATGGGGAACATTTTCCACCAAGATCTGGCTATCCTTTCAAATTAAATCAATACTTTTTATTATGAACTACCTTTTTCTCGCACATATTCACATAAAAGAGCTTAGTAAGACACTTTACATTAGCAAAGTTTCCAATTAATCTCATTTTAGCTCATTCACTTGTTGAACATTGCTAATAAGTTGGATCATTTATTATTTTTCATCCATCTCAATGCTTTTAGAGTGGAAAAAGTGGAGGAACCAGGTCACAAGATCATTTTTACTGTCGGGACTTAGTTTGGAAAATTAGGGTTTGAAACCTTCCAGAAGCAGTTTGAGGACTCAAATGGAGTTTTTCTAGGGTAAAAATTTTACTCTTAAGCATGACATCTTTTATCACTATTCTGGACACGTATATATTTCCAATGATGCAAGAATCACCTTAATTAGAATTCATATGCAAAAATTATGCTACTTAGAAAATGACTTTCCTGTGTTGATCACCATAATTAGAGAGGACGACACATTAACCCCCATTATTCATAGAAAAGGGTCTATCCATGTGATCATGATGATTAAGATCGTGAAGAGTCTACCTTGTAACTCTTGTCAAGAGTTGAAGAATTCAAACTTCACCACTAGTAGGCTATTAGGTCATGTTGTAAGTGGGCCACTAGGAGGAAAATGCTTTTCATTCTATTAAAGTGCATTTTTTTCCATAGATGTGTAGATAAATCGAGAATAAATAGTGAGAGAGAAAATAAATAGGGTTTTTTCACTATAACATCCCATGGGCCACATGTCTCACTTCTTTGTACTTGCATCCATTTCCATTCAAAGAAAGAGAGTAGAGAGTTCTCACCTTCTAGATGGGTTTTCCCCCGAAGGGGTTTCCCAAGTTATATCTTGTGTTAATTTGTGGTTTATGAGTTTTATGTTGTTGTTCTATTTTTTATGCACATGTTATTTATTACATTCATAAGCATAACATTGAATTTACAAATCTAGAAATCTAAGGAGAAATTAACCCTCATGACGTAGATTTCATATCTTAAGTGTTATTTCATCAGATCTATTTTGACGAACTGTCTAGTGGAATATCCGTGGAATTTTATGGATCAATATCAATGGAATATGTTAAAAATAACAAGAAAATACTTTTGTGGAGATATGTTAATACACTTAGGCAACAAGATTATGATTTCTAGAGGTTCATTGCTTATCGGTGGTACTCAAAGATTAACCCAAAGGAAAAGAGTAGCAATAAGGTCTAAACTTCAAGGATTGTACATAATGGGTGAATGCTCGAAGTATTTTATTTTTGAGAGTCAGTTTTGATGGCACACTAATAAATTTGATAGTAAAAAGAGATACGTATGACTTGAAGAAGTTAACAATACCCCATTCCTCTAAATCCCAGTTTAGTCAAGAATATGCTTCAACTTTAAGAGGCCAACTAAGTTTTTAATATTGTAGAGGTCAATTCCTTCTTCACTAATCACAATGGAGGATAGGGTATTATTAATAAGTTCTTAAACAGACCTATCAAAGAACTAGTTAATGCCAACAAAATTGATGTCTACACATTGGGCAGTCCCTATGTGGAATTTGCCTAGTTATTTGAAAGGATTATTGATTAAGATTCCACTAATTTTTTTCTTATATATATTATTTATGTTCTACATTAGTCTATCCAAAAGATAGATATTTTCAACTGGGATCATACAATTTCTGCTAAAATTTCATTCCAATTTGGAAATTTTACTCAAACAAAAAAGTTGTATGTCTTAGTATTTGGTTTATTCTATTCTCTATTGAAATGTCTTCAAAGGAATTTCAAGGTCATCAAATTCAAATTTTGACTTTGAATCAATATATTTATGGCACCCCTTGCTCTGGAAGCACAAAGCTCAATTCCATTTTTATCCAATACAAAATTTATTCCTTGCAAAATGTAGTAAAATGTTGGCTAGTCCTTTAGTTGGAAGATTCTCCTCTAAATCCCTTTCCATTTTAGAAAGGAAGGAAATTTTTTAGATGAAAGAAGAATTGTTATTTATTTGCTTGATTGAATTTGAAGAGAAGCCCTTAATGCTTCCAATTTATATTTATGATATGTTTTTCTTAGCAGAAGTGTGTTGAATGTACAAGTATTGGGCACATTTCTTTAATGAAAAAAGAAATAAATAATTTATGCATTTTTGTATCAGACTTAGTAGTTTCATTTTCAAGAGTATTTCCAACATTTATGAATATGCTAGTTACCTAGATATTTTTAAATCAAATGAGTTAGAATCAATCGATGGTATTAACCCTAAAACTATATTTCTTGCTTATCTTAATTTTATTGGATATGGTTCTCTATTTCAAGTAAGATAGGTTGAAGGTGGAGGAGACAATCATGTCTTTCCTAATACCCCTCAAGTTATCCATGAATATGTCAACTCCTTACATAGTAACAATAAGTAGTACGCAAAACATATACATTTTGTTGCAAGTGTTGCTTCTACCACTCAACAACCCTAAACTACTTCTACATCTAAAAGTCAACCTGCAAGAAAATAACCAAGGAGAAATGGTAGTGATGGTGTTGGAGAAGTTGGTGATGGAAATCATCCCAAGTTTTATCTGGTACATGATCATGTTGCTAGAGTCAAATCAAAAAGGAAAAGAAGTAACACATAAGGGAATACCCAAGATACACCCAAGGATATGAATATTTAAGTAACGGAAATTGATGACCTTGATGAAATATTAGAGGTACTAGACTAGGGTAAAAGGGAAGCACTAGAAAGCCTACCAATTTTTGAAGAATTGGCTTGAGAAGAGCTTGCTGGTTTTAAAATTGAATCAGTTACTTTAAATCATGCATTGTATGATAAAGGTTCCAAAAAAGTACAATTTGAACAAATGAATTTAAAAAATAGGTAGGTTGTTGATAATATTAAATTGACATCCAAGGAATAAACTTTTGTCCAAGTTGAAATTCCATCAAGAAATTGGAGATGCATTGGATTATTTAATTTTTGTGCAAGAAATAGAAAATGTAGTGTTAAGGAGGAAGTGGCATTCTTACCTAATTCATTGTTTGTTGAACCAATACCCACCATCAGACCAACTCAAGTTTCAGAAGAGACGATGGAAAGTAGTTCGAGGATCATAGTAGCTTCAAGGCTGTTAATCATAATCTATCTGTACATGATAGATAATATAAATAAAATGATCAAAATAATATTAGAAGTGTGGGAAGTAGCCATGACCTCAACCAACTTGTCTGTCATTAATTGGAAGTAGCATTCTTACCTAATTCATTGTTTGTTGAACCAATACCCACCATTAGACCAACTCAGGTTTCAGAAGAGATGATGGAAAGTAGTTTGAGGATCATAGTAGCTTCAAGTTTGTTAATCATAATCTATCTGTACGTGATAGATAATATAAATAAAATGATCAAAATAATCTTGGAAGCGTGGGAAGTAGCCATGACATCAACCAACTTGTCCGTCAAAATTATTTCTCTCATTGAATATTTACAAAAGGACCTAGAGAGTGATGAAATGTTTTACGAGGATTCTTCAAATACATTTATTATGAAAGTGTTAGATATGAATGAAGCCCAAAGAAAAAAACAATTTATTTTGTCCCAAGGTAGAATTAGGAAATTAAAATTTTGTTGGAAGGAAATAATTAAAATGCTCCTATAATTAATTTCCAAGTGTGACAACATTAAGACAATAAGAAATGATTTTCTTTAAGTTAATGAAAATGGATAAGAATCAAGAGGGTCCCAATTTGTTTATGGATGTGGCATTATTAACCTGAGATAAAATGCAATAACATGTTGATGTACTAAAGATCACATGGGGCAATTACTTCAATAGACTTGTTGACTTAAAGGAAAAAAAAATGGTTAATTTTGTGAAAAATAATGAAGACCAATAGGAGATAGTCCATAAAGGAAACTATTATTTGAAGGAGATTGAAGATAAATTATATGAATTTTGAGTAAGGTAAGAAGTGAACATTGCACCATAATGTAGGAAACATTGACTTCTGCTGCAAGCTCTAACTATGCTCACTTTTGGATGTCAATGCAATACTCACATCAAGATGCCCATACACCTTCTTTTGTAACTCTCTCATTTTGTAGGGTTGTTCACATGAAAACCCCTCATTCCACACACAAGGAATTGTTTATCATCGACAAGTCTTCTACTTGTTCTGCTAGATTTACTTACACTAAAATCCATAGTTTGTCACTGGATTCTTCTAATTCATGGAGACTTCTACAAAATTTGGAACCTATATAGGTTCTACCCAAATTCAATCTCAGTCTTAACTAGAATTCCCAATAGGAATTCTACCCAGCTCTATTTAAAACAAGTCTTATCAATCTCGTTTATTCTCCTTATAGTCGTTGACACAAATGGACTATCATTTATCAAGGATTATGTACATATTTTGTTAATCTCAATATAAATAACATTCACCAACTTAGTTGTTTTTAAAAAACTCATAGAAATACATAGAATTACACACACAAATATGATGAATTTTCCTTTTCATTCATAATGAAGTTGTATATGCATAATACAAACCCCTGATATACACTCTTGTGATGGCCTACTCTAATTTTCCATGGTTAATAGTCTTCTTCCTCACACTTCCTTATATTTTGTTTCCCAAAGGCTTACATCACAAATTTTCCTACATCCTAAAATTACTCCATAAATCACTTATGATTTTCAAGGAAGATTCACTTTTACCTTATCAATTACCTACCCATAGATATCTAAAACTATGATTCATACTTTATATAATAATTAAAGAAACTAATATTATTTACAAATAAAGAATTAGAATTCATTTTCAATGTTGAAACCCCATTTGGAGCTTTTTCTTCAAAAACTATATGGTTTGGAAGTTGTAATGCTCCTGCATCAGACTCCCAAGGTAGAGAAAGTTCATGCTCTCCTAATCATGTGTCATCAATTTATGAATCCCCTAGGATTCCAAAACTTATGTTGTAATTGCCAATTCATCCCAACATGTTGTTGTCCTATCGCTAATGTTGCCTTAAATTCTCAAAGATTCCAAATTATGTGCTACTCTCATCCACTTGCCTCATTGATGCAAAGCTTCTTAGCTAGCTATATTTTACGAATGGATGTGCTTTGCCTATTATTGTGCCTTATTTTGATCATCCTCTTCATCAACTTCCACAACCTATTAATTTCCGCATTCAACTTTGTCCTTTCTTGCCGAAACTTACTTTCACCTCTTACTTGCTACTGCATATCTTCCTTATGCAATATAGTTTCAAGGCTCTTACCAAATTTTGGTTTATACACTTGCGTCACTATTTTCTGCTCATGCCTTGCAACTTCCTCTTCATTATTTTCTTCCAAGACAATTTCCTCTTCTTCTATTTTCATTTAAAAAATTTAATATGCAACTTCTAATTTGCTAATCTCTCTTAAATAATTTTCAACTCTTCACACAAATTAGTAAACTGACCTTGAATTGAATTTGTATCACTCATCTCATAATCAACATTTGTGTCTTCTGTCAACCATTCCTTTAATAGATTTGCTTCCTCCTCGAAGTCCACATCTCTTTCCTCTGGCATAAGACCTTCATCATCCCTTACAAGCATTGCATTCATATGTTTTTCTTCATCATCGTCATCCTTTAGGATGTCTTCCTGAGCCAATTGTGCCCTATTCACTTTATGAGACTGTGGTTCATCATATACCTTCATCACATATTTATGGAAATGTATTTCTTTAATGCTTTGTAAAGATACCCGTTCATCTTCTCCACTTGTAATAGAATTCAAATTCTGCTTTTCCTCTATCTCTTTGATAGTTGTAGATGGTTTTCCATCTTCATCAAAACCTACAACCATACACAATTTATTAGATTTAAAATCGTAAGGCCCACTAGCCTCTTTTGATGCTTTAGACATCAAATTCTCATGTTGATATAAACTTCCACAATAGTTCATGAGACTTGTAGTAAGTCTCTCATTCTCTTTAGCCCCCTCTCCAGGGATATCTCCTTTCTTTAGTTCACATAAGTGAAATTCCACTTCCTTCAGTGGCCTCTTTTTAAACTCATCTCGTTTGAGTTTCCCTCTTTTCAACCAACTCTTCAAACTTTTCAAGCATCTCCTCAACTTCCTTGCAAATAATTTCATTACATGCCAATTGACCTTCTTCTTTACATTCTATCTGCATCTCTAGTCTTTTGCACTCTCCTATAGCAACATTTTCATTACAATGAGTTGTTCTTTCATCTCAACCATTTCTCAGTCAAATTCCTCTTGACTCATCCTTATCTTTATTCCATTTTCTTTGGCATCTTGTTTTCTTTTTTTGTGGCCTCTCCTTGAACCCATGACATGAAAATAAGTAGTCATATTCTTATCCCCTCCATGAACTTTACTTTTTCCCCTTGTAGGTTGCATCCAAGCCTCTACAATAAAATGTTACTCCTCATCCTATTACAATGCCTCACCAAGCTATGTTTGCGCATGTCCTTTTAGTATCTGTTGACGTCGTGACCAAAACCCTCCAAAATTTTGTCTACACCAGAATTTTGGAGCCTATTGAGGATATAATGATCTGTCTTCATGGTCACTTCATCATCGATTGATGTTGTATTAAGTGTCTATGTTTTCTTCTTAGATTCTAACACTCAAAGTCACTTCCTCACGCATGCTAAGTCTTTGTTGAATCTATAAGCACACTTATTTTATGCAAGCTTGAGAAGTTATAGCATCGTCCATCAAGAAAGTGTCTATGAAATGTTCAACCCATGTCGATAGTCAGTGCGCACTTTCAACTGACAGTCTCCCTCACTTTGATTGAAATTATACTTTTAATTTGGTGAGTTTTTGTGCACCGTCACTTTTGTTGCGAGTCGCTTTTATGTTCATGGTTATCATTTTTGCTTGGTTTCACTTTAATAAGTGTCATTTTTATGTTATATTTTCTCTTGCATGTTTCTCTTTCAAGGTCATTCGCATTTTTCAAGTGTCGTCATCATGTTTTACTCTTGCCACAGGTTTTGCTTTTGTTTTTTTTGTTAGCACCTAAATCCACCTTAGGCTGAAGGAAGGCAAAATTCAAGGTAACCACAAACCACGCTCAGTCTGGTAGCTAGCCCTACTAGAACAGGAGAGGGCTCTCTCCAAGTCACGCTCAGTGAATACTTAAAACGATATGGTCTGAGATGACTTACTGTGAAATATCGATCTTAAGCTAGTAAGTGAATATGGATACAAGAAGCAATTTTTATGAATGACTGTGTTTCTAGGATGGTATGGGACCAACGGACAACAATGAGCAGAGGATGAAATACAAAGGCACAGATTACTTCGTGAGGCAAGACATGCAGAAAGTCTAGCAATTTAGTTTGAAATAGCACGAAATGAAGAGATTGCTTAGGAGGGTGAAAAGGGCATACGCACATGAATCCTTTTCAACAGAAGAAAGAACATTGAACATGAAATTTTCCCACAGGCAGAGTAATAAAATTGAATTCTACCTTATCTAACTTAGAGAATTTCACTGGAAATGAATATGAAATGAACTATGAAACATAACAAAATACATATGAAACATAAGAGACACATTTTCTACACTCACAACCACATGAATCTCATGAAACAGAGCTGATGTCTTTCATTAATCCTCTGTCAAAATATACAATGAAGAAACAGAGTTTCTTTCCCATAGTCTCCCAAAAGTTACAAGCCAACCAACCCTTGCAAATAGTTTGCATACAATATATAGAATGTGCCATGAGGAGATATAATGCCCAAGGGTTGGGGAGTTACTTGAACATTACAAAATGGAGGTGGAAAGCCAACCATTAGCTATAGGTGCAACGTTATAAAGATGACAAATGGCTTGGGTGACTGTTTGCCTTCCTTTGCACTTGGATAGAAGCCAATCTGGAGTGAAAATACTTTAAACTTTGCCTTATGTGCCGAAAAACTGAAATGTAGATGAGCGGGCCCACTTGGAGAAGTCATGAATCGGAATTTCGCGAAACGGAGGTGAAATTGGCCTTTTTCCCTATATGCGCCGCGCCACTTTCTATATGCGCCGTGCCACTTTGGAGCCTGTTTTGAGGCACTTTTAGGAGTCCAAAATGTGCTCAAGTGTGCTTGTTGGAAATCTTATCCTATCTACTTTCCAACCCAAGTGGAATTTCTGAATTTGGTGCTCATTTTCCCCTCCAAATCTTCATTCTCCCAAGACTGCTTCCTGTGTGTCAAAATAGAGGCAGAGAGGCCATTTTTTGGGTGTTTTTGACCTCCTAGAGACTCAAATCATGCCCAAATTTCTTGTCCAAGCACCAATAGTCGTGATTTTGCATGCTGAATCCAAAAATGCAAGCCATTTGTCATTTGGAGCTCCCAATCCTAAGCGCCGTGCCAGTCGCACGGCGCACAGGGAGAAAAAACCCGTGTTTTGACCAAAAAATTACCATGTGACCAAAATTTCCCCAAATTTCTTGAAATTTGGGCTGGAGGTTCTCTAAGAGGCACTATGCTGGGCCATAGAAGCTTCAGCCAAGATTCGAAGCTGATATTGCTCTTTTGCCTCTTTTTCCTTTTGTTGCTTTGCTCAATTTTGCCTTCAAGCTCCTTATCCGAGCCTTTGCACTCATGTTTCGTGCCCTGTAATGATAAACCATCCTCCTCAGTATGGTTTTGTCTCTGTTGGCCTTCTCCAGTAGTCTCTCCAGGTGGATGTTGATCCGCTCTAGCCAGGACTCATGGTCATTGTTGATCTCTTGCTCCAAGGTAGTGAGCTCGATCCTCCTTTGTTGGGCAGCTTGTCGATTCTCACAGATGTTTTGTAGCTCCATGATCTCATGCTGGTGCTCAAGCTATTTGTTCCTCTGCTCCAAATACTTGATGATCTATTTTACCCTCTCCACATTGAGTGACAAGTCTTGGATCTCAGTGTTCTGCTTCTGAATAGTCATCTTAAGTCGGGCACTCTCCACATCTGCATCATCATCCTGAATGAGGATGAAATCAGCCTCCTGTTCACCTGATGGCCCCTCATCATGCATGGGCCTCTTGCCCTTGTCCTGTACCTACGTATTTGATTCCGGAAGCGAGGCCCCTTCCACCCTGGGTGGAGATAACACTCGCTTTGCTGCTGCGAACAAGTGCCTACTGCCTCTCTGATATGTCACGAATACTGGCATAGTCGTGGTCTCATAGTCGTGGTCACATCAGGTTGCTCATGAGAAGTACTTCAACTGTGCTGATGAGAAGTACTTCAGCTGATCATGAAGTACTTCATGATCAATTTCATGAGTGGAGCATACTCATCTTTCAAATATCTGAATGGGAAGACTCTTGTGAGCTGACTCAAGAATTTGGCCTTAATGTAAGGCTCATAGTGTTGCCTATCCACCTTCTTCTTCTTATGCCACTGTTCTCCAACATTGGGTATGCCTGTTGCCACTGAGATAGTTTCGGGTGTCAATGTGAAGGTGACCCCGACCAAGATACTCTAACCTCCATGTAGATGAAGCACAAAAAGATGGGCCAACTCATGATGAACTCTAACATTAGCCACCCTTTGACAAAATTCAAAACATGCTAGGTGCTGGAAACATGACATGGCAAGAGGGCATGCTTGTAATTC
>APFE030043694.1:158686-249924 GCA_000404065.3 Pinus taeda | reverse complement strand
CGAGGATGAATCACTTTGTGTCTCCATCTCATACTCTGATGAATGCTGTGATGCCATGACTGTTGTGTGTACTGTACTTAGGCTGCCCTTTGATGATGGTGTGAAGCTGGGTGCTCTTGTGATATCTGTCACCAAGGGAAACAATGAAACAAAAGGGAGTATTAGGAGGGGAGTAATGTGATGGGAATAGGGGTTATGGGGAGAAGTTTGTTTAGGGATATGTAGGGGGTTTGGGTATTTGATAGGGTAGGGTTTTTGGGGTTTTATGTTGACAAATAAGAGGAGGGATAGGGGATAGGGTTTAGTAGTGTTTTAGGGTAGGGATAATAGGAAAAATGAGAAAGGGAGGATAGGGAAAAATGGTAGGTGAGGAAAATGGTGGGGTGGAAAATGGAACCTTGGCCTCAATACCACAATTATGCAACCCTAGCAACAATGGCCTTTGGTGTTTTCTTGGTTGATTTTATGAGTTTTGTTGCATCAAACATAGCCATAAACCACCATATCATTTATAAACTTTGATGAACAAGTCATGTCATAGAGCCTACCTGTCAATTTAAGGGGCTTCACAAGAAATTTGAGGAAATTTGGCATGGTTTTGGCCCTTTGTGGGTGTGCACCGCGTGCAAAACCCAGTGTGTCGCGCCCTGGGTGTGCACTGCGCCCGTTGAAAAAATGCATTGAGGGGTGGTTCTGTGTGCGCCGTGCCCCTGTGTATATGCATCGTGCCCTGAAAACTGCCTCCACCTTTGCTCCAAACACGCACGATGCACACTCAAACACTTTGCAATGTCTCCCTATGAACTTGATTTGCACAATGGCTTTGATTTTGGTGGAAACTTGTATATAAAGACTTTGAAGTCATGGGTTAAATTTTTGCTTCTCCAAAAACCCATTTTTTTAATGTTATGTTTTGACACTTTTTCACTGACTTTAAAGCACACTGATTTTCACTTCCCATTTGAAATTTTAGCTCAAATGATGAAATTTTTGGCACCCTTTGTAGGGATTGCACGACAGGACATTTGGCCGGAAACCATGACTGCATCTGAAGAAATCAACTGACGACTTTTTTGAAAATTTTATCACCAATGACACTGTTTGACTTTTCTTCAAAACAAAGTTTTGAAGAAGAGTCGAAGTCTATCCACATGACGATGAAACTCTCTGAATCATAACTATGTAAGGGCCTCACTCTGGCCTGCATGGCTTTATTGAAACCAAATTGATGAATCCCTAGACCTAACTAACGAAAAATGACTTTTGTCCTTTAAAGGACCAGACCTTGACTGTCATGGACTTTAGTGATCATTGACAAAAGACCTGAGCCAGCAGGAGCAAGACATGAGGGGAAATGACTAGCATGACATTTTCTGTCAGATTATGGCATGCCCCTAGTGGAATGCAGCTGAGTGAATGGAGCGGGACTCCTAAAAATGAAATGCATAAAGAGTTTTGATCTCTGACGAAGGACTGACCAGACCGACTCTAACATTTTTCACTCCTACATGTGTCATAGCTTTGCGCATAAATATAGTTATTTCTAGTGCAATATTCTTGATTACATAGTCCTACACATCATTAGAATATGCACTAGACACATTTCTATAGTTTAGCACACCTTTTGGTCTTGATCGAAACTTTTATTGTAACTTGTTTTCTAGGTGTCGTAATGTGTCATTTCAACTATTGCACTTAGAAATAAGTGTCACTTTGATGTTGTTTCGAGGTATGAAGGCATGAACCCTCATATCAGGAGATGAGCCTATCCTATTCATGAGCCTCATTGATGCAACCTTTCTCATCAATATTGGTGCACGAAGTCCTCCTTAAGATCACCTCAAAGCTATTACACATTATGAACCTTCCAAAGGAAGTCACTTAACCATTCTTTCTTTTGTTGGAAAATTGATGATGGTTGTGTTAGTATTGGAATTAATGTTGGCTTTGATGTCAACTAGACTGGCATGAATTCTTGTTGCAGCATATTCATGCGGTAATGGCTCAAGAGCTCTCCTATGGTAGCTGCAAGATTTATGTAGAGAATCATCACAATAGCAGGCTTGTTGGAAAAGCCATAAGATGATGACTATTGTGTTGTTCAGGAGAAATTCCATGGTTGTTGGAGTGCTTTTTAGAAAATCATGATAGTAGTAGGCTTACTGTAAAATCCATAAAATGATGACTTCTATGATGGACTAGATGGAATCCCATGGTAGGTGTAGGCTTCATGTAGAGAATCATTATAGTATCAGGCTTACTGGAGAAGCCATAAAATGATGACAATGATAGTTGGGAGCTCAACATTCCAAGAAAAAGAAGTGTCAATGAGAAAAGTGTGGTAAAGAGTTTTCATCCATCTCAAAGGTAGAAAATGGACTCGAAGCCTACATCAGACCTTCTCCATTGGAAATTTCTCAGGAAGAGATTTTCAATGGTGTGTGAAAGTCTAAAAATGGACTCCTAGATCAAAAGATATGGTCTTCCAAACTCCGTGGACTTGAAACCTGAAGAAGGATGAAATATCGAAGATAGGAGACCATAGGGACTCAATATTGGAACCCCAAAGATCAACACATCAGAGCATCGGAACATTGAGACATCAGAGTATTGGATATTGGGGTATCAGAGTAGGTGGCATAGCGAATATCAGAATATTAGAACTTCTTAAGAGAGGAAATTTTAGAAGTTATGATATCCAGTAGGGTCGATAGTGCTAAAAAGTGCTAAGGATGTCGAGTGAGTTAACAAAGGAATTGTTGCATAGTCAAGGATGATTGGGACTCCTTCTCTCTCCTCCATATGAACACATGGAATCATGTAAGTGGGCCTGAGAAAGGGTAGTGGCTAGTGATGTAAGCATATTGGAGGATAGGATATCAGATATAGAAATATCGTAACATTTCAATTGAGAGAGTTACAATATTGAGGGGCTCTGATATAGAGCTAATCCCTAGTCACAACTCTTGGTCCCACGAGAAGGAGAACACACAGGGAGCTAATTATAAAAGGAGACAAGGGTATCAAACAACAAAATATCGTAAGATTTCAACTGTGTAAGCTATGATATTGGGGGGTTTTGATATATTACTAAGCCATCAGTCATAGGCCTGATCCTATGAGAAAATGATTACTAAAGGAGCTAAAGGTAAAGGGGGCCAAGGATATCAAAGAAGTGAAATATCGTAACATTTTGCTGGTGTAATTTATGATATGGCGGGTTCTGATGAAGCAGTACAATGAGTTAAATTATGCATGGGTCAACAGTTGTAGAATTGACTGTATAATAAGGGGAGTTGATAGTTGAAATGGGAAAAACCTGTAGAATACTCTGTAATAAGGAATCAAGGAAATCATTTTACAGAGATTATTATGTGGATTAACGAAAGCAATCGGCTGCTTTGTGTGCACGATTGAGAGAAATAAATGAAGTCAACATAGAAATCCTTGAGGACTTCCAATCTTTGTTGAGAAATAAATAAGAATGGGATTGTCGAAGGAGTGTGGACGTCATTTGAGATTTAATTTCTCAACATGGATATTTACACAGTTGTTTAGTAAAAAGCTCCATGGACCATATCTGATTCAATATTGTGATAGGAAACTACCAGGAGACGCAACAACAATAGAGGGAGCCATGTCAAAGTACCTTTGAGAATTTAGATTACATGCAACAGAGATAGCCTTGTGCAGAGTGCCTATGAGAAACAAACCATCATTTGAAATTAAAAGATGTGAGTTGAGGAGTTTAAGTTGTGGTGTGAGATGTGTGAGAAGAGATAGTGAGGTCTAAGCATCGAGGAAAACACTGAGTGAAAAAACAACAAGGGTAGTGTTGAAGAGCAGAGAGCTAAGAGCCCTTGAGAGATGAGATAAAGGGATGAGGAGTTTTTGATGTGAGTAGCTAGTAAATAACTGTTGCATGAGAGAATAGAAGACAGAGTATAGAAGTTGATTCTGCAACTAGCTTTGGTATTTTACTTGTAATTTTTATGCCTTTGTTTTTAGTTTGAAAATTGTATGAAATAGTAGAACAGTGGCAAGAGCAGGTTGGTGCTTGCACTCTGAAGAGGTTGGTTCCTCTTGGAAAGTTGATGCTTGCTTACCAAAGGGGTTCGGTGCCTCTTATGAGTGGGTGCTCACAAAAAAGATATGAAATTAAGTGGGCGCTTAATTTACATCATAAACAAACAACAAATTTGGTGGTTTTTTTCCCTCTGGGTTTCCACGTGAAAAACACTATGTAAAATTTGTGTGTTGCTCATGTGATTGTTGTATGAAAATGTATGTTTGAAATTGTTGTTCACTTATTTTGTGAATGAATTCTCTCACAAGTAAAAGCATATAAGAAGGGACTGTAAGCATAATAGAAAAAAACAAAATAAAAAAACTCATAATTACTGATTTACCCTCCTCTCAACAATTCCTTATTCAACATCTTTGACTCACAACACTGAGTTTTGATCACCTATGCCTTGCATGGAACATGGAGTACTCCTAACTAACAATGTGGACCTCTTCCACCCTCTTGTAGAGGAAAACTGTGTAATACAAATACCCTCCTATCCTCACAGTGCAGTGAAATTCCCCCTAGGCAAAGTGACTTCCTTCCTATGGCCTCCCTTAATGAAAATCACATTCCAAATGGCCAAGAACCAACTGTCGGATCAAATTGCACTAGCCTAGATGTAAAATCACATTCTAGAACAAAAGTGACCCCTTGTTCAATCAAACAGTGCCAACCCTTAAGCTTCTTGTTCCTCTCAATGCATCGCGCACAACAAAGCATCATTGAGTCTCCTTCACTCTTCCCAATGCACTATATGCTCAAGCCTCTTCCTTGATAAGTATCCCTTAGCACATGGTGAAATATGAAGATACAATGAACCTTTGACAAGTTAAACAATGCTTTCCTAAATTCCTCCTCTTCCTTCCAACACATAGTGTAGTCTGAAGCCCGAAGACTTCATCCTTCGCTTTTCTGCTTCCCCTTTGCACTGAAAATTTGTCTAAGACTCTCTGCTTCAGTGCATGGTTCTTTAATAAGCCTTAATGAGGCCTTATCTTATCTTTTAACCAATTAAAATCCTCTTTCCAAGTCTTCCTCTTTTTCCTTCTTAGTGCATGGCACAATATTAAGTGACAAGCTCCCCACCTTATCCCTTCAGCTTCCCCACTATGCTAGACCAAGGAAAACTCCTCATTATAATGCATAATGCAGTAAAAATGAACATTGGAGCCTTCTTTTGCCATCATAATGAGTTCAACTATGCTTTCCTTATCAATCCTCTTTCCTCCAAACCTTCCACAAGCCTATCATGGGTTGTTCATTCCATGAGCTAGGTAGTGATAGAGTAGATGATTTTAAGATTGATTTTTCTTTGTCATGGATGAATTGCATTGGTAGAAGTACCTTGCTAGCATGAAAAGGTAATTCTGAAAGAAGATAGCAAGGAGAAAGCACAAAGAAGCACTTTCAAAGAAGAATAACATACAAGAACCATCATGAAAAATGAAGCAGGCCCTGGACCATGACAAGAAGAAAACATTGCATGATGACTTAGAGGATTCCCAGAGATGATCCAAAACCCTTTGGAGGGTGAGGATGAAGAACACAAAGAATATTTCATGAAGATGGAATGCATATTAGATCTTTCATGAATATTGAAGACAAAGTAGCAAAGAGGACAACTTGGAAGTGCCACTTGATCATGAAGTCTATGTCATCATTGTCTAGTTGTAATATGTACAAGTGTCATCATAATGTTCAAGATGTGTCCATATGTCACGCCACATCACCACGTGGAATGTAATGATGTATTTCCAATAAAAGTACAAAATGTAATGTGTGGAAGTCCAAAAGTCATATGTGGAATATGAAAGGTCACTTAGTCACATATGGACAAAAAAATTTCTTTAGGAGAAGTCAAAAGGTCATTAGAGAAGACCAAAAGTCATTTAGAAGTTAAAGAGTTGTTTAGATGTCCAAATGACACATTAGAAGTCCAAGAGTCATGAGCGTAATTCAAGAGTAAATAGGAGATGAAAGTTCATTCCTCTTGTTATAAAATCCACCTCATAACTCAAGCAAGAGGCTTTTGGAGGCCTAAGCTTTGGAGAGCTAGTCTTGGCTTCTCTTACTTGGCATAGGAGAGAAAAACTATTATTTGTACAAGTAAGAAGTGACTTAATGTTCCACTACTGGAACTAGTGCCTCATATTTGTAACTGTGTACTTGGATATTTCACCTAATTGGAACTCAATGAGTCAACACATTTTCATGCATGTATCAGAATTTTTTTAAGACTATTCTTGGGATGTTTACGGTATATGTTGTGTTCATAAGTACTAGAGAAATTGAGCTATTTTGGCGGATTTGGTACTCATCTTGTTGAATGTGTGTTGTATTCAATTTAATGATCATTGCGTGAACTATTTTCCTAATGAATATTTTCATGCTCTCATCTGTCTCTCTTAGGTTAGTACTATTACTTCCTTCAAGAGACTCGATCTTGTCTCATGCTCGTAAAGGTCTCCTTTTACACATTGTAACCGATGTTTCACAATATCAACTTACTTGCTTGTCCAAGGGTTATGTATATAATCTCTTCTGTTATTCATTGAAACCAAGGAAAAGCTTTGTGTTATGGTGTCTGAGGTGATACTCTGGATGCAGCTCCTAATCCAAAACAGTCTCAGGTATAATTGGGACTTCACCTTGGGGAGACCCCTTGTATGTTGGTGGTATCTAGCACCTTCAACATTCTGGCACTAGAAGGAGGGCCAAATGACAATATGTTCACATTAAATATGTTTTTAATCTCTTATATTTAATGTCTATATCCAAAATCATAATCTCGAAGTGTTTTTCCAACCTATCCCTTGGTAAACTTTTGATATTCGAGGAACAAATTCATGACTTGTCTCAATTCAAGTTTTATGGTGAGGGAAGTACACAAATAGCTAAACACACATGATTTTCTTTTTTTTTTTGTGAATCTCATGAAACCAGTGAGGAATATATTTTCTATATACTATTCACCCTCACCTTTGAAGGTTGTGTTAATCGATGGTGTCATACCTTACCATTTTCTTCCATCCATTCATTCAATCAATTCCTTAAGGAGCTTCATAAAGATTTCGATAGGCCTAATTACCAAGTTGTTCTTAAAAGTATTAATAAACTAATAATGTAACCTAATGAATCAACTGAATATTTTTCTAATTGTTTCCTTCACTTATGTTATCAATTTCTTGGAGAAGATTTAGATTGGGACTTCTTAAAAGGAAGTTTGAAAATTTGGCTCACATCTCTTTACAAGATGAGTCTAAACCCCCTAATGATTTTTCTTTCCCAAATTTTTTGAATCATGAGACACCTCTAATTTCATAGGAGTAACCTCCTATTCCTTTTGTTCCATATCCTCCTCCTTTTCCAGTGCCAATTAGGGTGCCTCTACGTATTAATGATCAAGTTTTGAAATCTGCAAATCAAATTCCTCATCCACGTTCTCACTTTACATGCATTTCTCATGATCCAGATCCAATGGAGGATGCCTTGAGATATTTTATGAAGCTCGATGTAAAGACTAACCCCTCCATTCCTCACGAAGATATTAACTCTCATAACTTCCATTTTGAATCTGATTTGGATGTGTTTTCTCCTCTATCATCCCTTTCTCATGGTCCCTTGCCCCTTGATTTTCTTGATCAACCTCTTTCAAATATAAACAATGATCAGGTGTAAGGTAGTAACTTTTCACAGGTAGAGGAGTAGGAAGGTAAGGATTGTTTTGATCTTCCTTCTCTTTTTCAAAATCCTCTATGTCACGATAATGTTCTTTTCTCCTTGGTTGATTTTGAATGTAAAAAGGCCACCCCACATTTACCTTATTTTACAAGACCTTCAGGTAAATGTGAAGTAGAGTTCCATTATGACATGACCCAACCTCCAAGTTGCAGTTAGGAAGTGGGGCTGACAAACTGAACACATGCTAACATCCGTTGGGGCTACAAGACACTTGGGGGCCCAAAGGTCCACCCCATGTGATCAAACCCTAAGTTGAGGATGCTTTTCTCAAAACTTCACCCCAACCAAATGCATGAGAATCCTTGGGTACAATTATAGGCCTCCAACTGCATGCACAACTCTACCTCGATGCAATTATAGCCCAAAATATCTAGTTCATGGGTTGCGGTCTGGAGATCTGAGCCACTTTTCTAGGCCAGCTTCCAGACCACTACCTATAAATACATATAACTTCTCAAAATCATATTTAACATGAAAAAATTCTAATCATTCAAACTTGAATTAGAAAATTGACCTAGACTGACTAGAACATACTAGGCATTTCATCAAACACATGGAAAACATGTAAGCTACATGTCATGAATGCATATCTGAGTGTAAACTTCTATACTTTAGTTGAAAATCACCAAGAATGTCTAACACACTCTCAAGTAGCTGCAACCACACTTGTTATCCCATGCATTCATCAACAATTCATCAACTAATCAAAGTATAACAAGATCCAGAGCTAGACCATGCTATAGAACCATGGTTATAACCATCATATAACAAGAATATTAACCATGAAAGAACAATGATCAAAACAACATAATAAAAAGCACAAGTTCCATAAACCACAATACGAAAATAACTCTTTTTAACATATGCAAAATCAAACCAAGTCATGGACTTCGACGTACCACCCAACCATAGATTGAGCTTAACCAAATCTTTCTTTTAGCCAATCACCCCCATGCCATGTTCTAAGAATGAATGTGGGATATCATGGGATAAAAGAAGACATATACAACCAAGGGAATCTAGAGGTTAAACCACCTCCACCCTCAAGCTACTGTGATCTCGCCAAAACCAGACATGAGATCACAAAACTGAAACAAGCTTGGATGCCTCAGAATTCCTTCACCATCCCTTGAGGAATTTTCATGTCTCCACCCACCTGTCGAGGGCTTCATGGAGAAAACCATCTCCACCCCCAACCCTTGGGAATTTTCCTAAAGCCACCTCACTCGAATCTAAAACCTTATGACAATCCAAATCTCAACCAAAAATGAATCCCATCACACCCAGGCTATCTAGGAAATGGCAAGGAAAGGCTAAAACAACTGTCAAATCCAAAAAAAAATGCCAATGATAACATATGAACCAAATGAATAAATGCATGTACCATGCATTCAAACTCTAGCTAGGAAATCTCACATGCAACCTGTTATTTGCAAAATCCTCCTACTGAAGTTGTTGATCCAACCTTCTCCTTGCTTTCCTTTCTTTTACTTTTCCCTTTTTTTCTTGCTTTCTTTCCTTCTTATTTTGGTTATCTTCTCTCTCTGAGACTAATTCCAAATCCAATGTGACAAAAAGATGTGAACTGATCCTCATAAGCATTTTTATTATTGAGGCCTCTATTTTCTTCATTTACCTTAATTTTCCTTCTCATGCAAATTTGTGTCTCTTCACCTTCCTTTTATCCTAATAATGTTCCTTTATTTTCATAAGTAAATGCCAATTAATGTCTCTTTTCCTTTGCCCATGCCTTTGCTAATTTATTTAGCCATTAATAAACTAAAAGTGATGCCCACTATAGTGATTTTCCCAACATTCAACTTGGAATACGTGTCTTATGACCTTGGTCTTATTTTGCCTTTATTAACCTTTATTACATGAAATTTTAACCTGAGCTTGTTACATTAAATCTAGTAATCTCGATGATGAATCAAATGAAATTGATTTTCCTAATTAGTCTGAAGTCTTGGACAACCATCATTCTAATGATTCTGACTTCATTATTGTACGTAACGATGCTTTCCCAAGTGTGACATTTGATCTTTCAGTTTCTCAAGAAAATTATGTTTTGAAAGACTTAGATCTTGAATCTATTTCAGTCAAATAAGATGTTCTTGTGGGAAATTCCTCTTCATCTCACTATCCCTTGTGTTCCACTTTTTGTAAGGCATTAACTTGTGATGGAGATACTCCATCTAATGAGTTGGATTTTGAATTGACAATCACTCATGATCAATAAGAAGGTAATGAAATCATTGAGTATCCCTTCCATCCCTTGTCATCTCCAATTTTTCACGAAGAAAATTCTTCTATTAAGGTTACTCATGGAAGTCATTCAATCTATTCATCCTTAGATGTGCAATTAGAAGAACCTTATGACTTGGGTAATCTATTTGTTGAATATGTAAATTTTTACCAATCAGTAATGTAGATGGCTGCCATTTGGATAGTAGAGATCCTATTACAGTTACTGGTCGTAGCTTTCCACACACCATGCATGATTTTATGCAATCTTGACAATGCAATTCTACAATATTTGAAAGTTATAGGACTTGTTAGGAAGTCGAGACACTTCAAATTTCATTGATGGTTATGTCAGGTTCTCATAACTCTAGTAAGATCCTCAAACTAAATTAGATTTGGATTTTCTCGCAAAATTCTTTCCATAGCATGGTTTCACTAGATGTAAACTCCCTCTTGAAAGATGTTTGGTGTTTTTGATACAAATTTTTTAACTTTCAAGATTCGATGTCTAATCAAATTAAGGATTTTATTTCAGTTACTTCATCTCCATGCAATTCTCTTGTATAAAACTTGGGTTTGGAATGCTTTCCTCTCATGAATGAGAATAACTATGAAGTTTATCATTTTTAAGATTAGCATTGGCCAAAAGATTCATAATTGTTGGATTATTTTGAAAATAATCAAGTCGTAGTTTTTCTGGTGAATGTTCTGATGCTAATAATTTTATTCATGGAATCATAGAGACTCTTGAGTGTTAATGAATGCTTGAGTTATATGGTGAATCAAGTTCCTCTATTTCACCCATTACATCCTAGCTAGTTTCATGTGTTTGCTATACTAACATTCCTTTTTCAATTCTTTCGATGATTGTGATGTGGATTCAAATTGTAACCATATACAAGGAAATTGTTTTTCACATTCAATATGCGAGGAAGATGATTCTAGAATTCAAAGAATTTGTAAATATGTTCAAATTTATCTACCTTTGTTGTCTACTAATTAGGAGTCTTGTGCATTAACCAATTCATCTGATCATGACTATCATTCAATTTGTTGTTTTCCCAGCATTACATCTCATGATAGTTGTTTTACATCGATTGACCCTTATGATTTGTCATCTCAATATTCAGATACTTATCAAGTAGTTGAGGCATTTCAAACTTCACTGATGGTTATGTCAGGACCTCACTATCTTGACAAGCCTTTTAAACATGATCGAATCCATTTTTCCTTACAATATTCTCATCATGATTATGTGTTATTAATTGGAAGTTATTCCTTTCATGGATTTCAATATTTTAAAGAGGATTGTTATGGATTTCATGGTCCACTATATGATCAATTAGAAGCATCTTACTTAGCAAACACTTACTCTAATAACATATCTTCGTCTTTCTTGATGTTTGCTAAGAAGAACAACACAGATGCAAGTGATTTCACAGGGAATTGTAGAGGTTTGTATGATTTTTATTCTTATAAAAAAGTTAAGGTTGTAGTTTGGGTAAAGTCAGGTGTTATGACACATCTTTCTTCCTGTAGGAAATACCTTCAATGTTTTGTGCAAGATTTTCAAGCTTCTATCTTTTTTGTTGCACATTATTATATATTGGTTTTAATTGCTCTTACCTTTCTATTTGCAAGTCTAGACCAATTATGGTGGCTTCATTGAAAATATCATTACACTTAGCCTTGAAATTTTATCCAATTAGGTTAGGAATAGGTCTATTTGTATTCTAGTTTCCTTGTATATGTGTCTTGCACTAGCTCTCCATTTAGTCTCTGCATTTGTTTTGTTTTCTTGTTTTTTGTTCTGCATGTTGCATTCAATTCAACCTCCATTTGTTGTGTTCTTTTGATCTCGTTTCATGGTTTTATTGTGCCTTTTCTTTCGTTTTTTTGTTTAATAATACCTTTCATGAAAGATACTCCTTTTGGCTCAAAATACAATGTGGAAAACTTGAAAAGGGAAATTGTGACGATGAATAATTCTGGGATAATCTATTACGTCTTCTCAATTTGGGTTTATATATCTTTAAAATTTGTGATGTCTGAATGGAAAATACAATTCGTTCTAGAGGAAAATTCTTTGATTAAAGGATGAAGCCTATATATTTATTAAGATCCTCATTCTGATTCAACCTTGAATTGAATGGTGTTTTGACCTATCGACTCAATTGGGTAGAGAAGGGAAAGGATAAAAAATATAAAAAAACATATTGACTTCGGTTATATTTCAGATCCCTCAAACAAGGAACCAACCTATTGTACTCTCAATAAGTTGGGATCCCTCTTCCATCGGAAAAATAAATAAGTTCCTTTGCACATTCTATTAGTAATTAAATAAAGAGGTGAAGAAGGAAAATATTTCCTACACAGACAAGTGAAGTAAGAAACTTCACCGGGGTACTATTCAGGATCGCTGGAAGTGAAGCAATGCTTTTGGTTCCTTGAGGTGACTTTGTCGGGGTACTTTTTAGGCTCGCTGACAGCGAAGCAACACTAGTGAATGTTCTTAAAATCTCGGTATACTTATTAACCTTTCCACTATCGAAATAGTTGAGGTATGACTAGTCTATGTTGATGTGATTTACGTTGAACAAGGAGTAGAAGAGACTATATCATTAACAAGGATAAGTGGAAAATAAAAAGTGATCCACACAGAAAATCAATACTTTCTGAAAGACTGAGGCCTTTCACTCAAAGGTGGAACTTGAAAAAATAAGTTGGAGTTCGACCAGTGCGTTTCCAAGCGCTGGAACCGCAATCAAAACCCTCCAAAATGTTTCCTACACTGGAATTTTGGAGTCTACCAAGGATCTAATGATCTTTTTTTCATGGTCACTTCATCATCAATTTATTTTGTATTAAGTTTCTAATTATTATTCTTGGATTCTAACGGTCAAATTCATTTTATCACACATACTCAATATTTATTGAATCTATAAGCAAAATTCTTTTATGCATGCTTGAACAAGTATAGCACCGTCCATTAAGATAGCGTCTATGCAATGTTCAACCCATGTTGACATTCAATGCACACTTTCAATTGACAGTTTCACTCACTTTGATTGCCATTGTACATTTAGTTCAGTGAGTTTTCTTAACTATCACGTTTGTGCATCCACTTTCATAAGTGTTGCTTTTATGTTCACGGCTATTAGTTTTGATTGATTTTACTTTAATAAGTGTCGTTTTCATGGTATCTTTGCTTTGGCATATGTCACTTTTAAGGTCATTCAAAATTTTCAAGTGTCATCTTCATGTTTTGCTCCTGTCGTAGGTGTCACTTTTGTTGTTTTCACTCCTACATGTGTCACACCTTTTCACATCACTAGAGTTAGTTATAACGCATTCTTATACATTGCATAGTCCTACACATCATAAGAATATGTGCTAGACACATTCCTACAACTTAGTGCACCTTTTAGTCTTAGTCAACACTTTTGTCATAACTTGTGTTCCATGTGTCATAATGTGTCGTTTCAACTGTCGCACTTAGAAATAAGTGTCGCTTTGTTGTTGTTTTGAAGTGATTTCTATCCATGGGTCTTGTGTATCCTTATATATTTTATTAATGGTTTTCATGTGTGTGATCCAATTTTAAGTAATGTTCAGATGCATTTCCATCTCTTACTCTACTATTTCCACACTTAGCCATTATGGAGCTCTTCTTAGTCCTACTACCCAATGCAAGTTCTGAAGGGATGAACCCTCTTATTAGGATATGAGCCTAACCTATTCATGAGCCTCGTTTATTAAACCTTTATCATCAATATTGGTGCATTAAGTCCTACTCAACATCACCTGAAAAATACTGCACATTCTGAACCTTCCAAGGGCAGTCACCTAACCCTTCTTGCTTATAAATACTCACTACACTGAGTTTTGATCACCTATACATTTTATGGCACATAAAACATTCCTAATTGAAAAAATGGACTTATTCCACCCTCTTGAGGAGGAAAACTATGCAATACAAAGACCTTCCCATCCTCATAGTGTAGTGAAATTCCCCCTAGGAAAAGTGACTTCCTTCCTACGACCTCCCTTAATGAAAAGAACATTCAAACTGGCCAAGCACCCAGTGTTGGGTCAAAATGTGCTAGCCTAGAAGGAAAAGCACATTCCAGAACAATAATGACCCCTTTTTTAGTCAAATTGCACCAACCCTTGAGCTTCCTCTTCCTCTCAAAACATGGCGCACAATGAAGCATCATTGAGTCTCCTTCCCTCTTCCCAATGTGCTCTATGCTCAAGCCTCTTCCTTGAAAAGTCTCCCTGAGTGAATGGTGTAGTATGAATATATAGTGAACCTTTGACCAGTCAAAAAATTCTTTCCTAAATTCCTCCTCTTCCTTCTAGAACATAGTGCAATCTGAAGCTTGAAGCCTTCATCCTTCCCTTTTCCCTTTCCCTTTTACGTTGAACATTTTTCTAAGCCTCTCTTATTCAACACATGGCATAGTAATAAGGATCAATGAGGCCTTATCTTAGCCATTTACCAATCAAACTTCACTTTCCAATTACTCCTCTCTTTCCTTCTTAGAGCATGGCACAATATTAAGCAACAAGCTCCCCACCTTGTCCCTTCAACTTCCCCACTATGATGGAGCAAGGATATCCCCTATTTATAGTGCATAACATAGTAATAGTGAACAATGGATCCTTCCTAGGCCACTGATGAGTTCAACTATTCTTTCCTTATCAAGCCTCTTTCCTCCAACCCTTCCATAGGCCTATCATGGGTTGTTCATTCCATGAGTTAGGTAGTGATATGGTAGATGATTTTAAGATTGATTTTTCTTTGTCATGGATGATTTTAATTGGCAGGAGTACCTTCCTAGCATTACAAGGTAATGCTTAAAGAATATATAAATGAGAAAAAAAAAAGAAACACTTGCAAATAAGAAGCACATAGGAGAACCATCATGAAAACATGAAGCAAACCTTGAACCGTGACAAAAAGAAAACATTGCATGATGACTCAGAGGATTACCAAAGCTGATCCAAAAATATTTCGAGGGTGAATATGAAGAACAAAAGGAATATGGAATGAATATGGAATGAAAATCATATCTCTCATGAATATTGAAGACAAAGCAACAAAGAGGAAAAATTGGTAGTTCCACCTCATCATGAAGTGTATGTCATCATTGTCTACCTGTAATCTGTACAAGTATCATCATAATGTTTAAGATGTGCCCATGTGTCATGCCACATCATCATGTGGAATGTAATGATGTATTTCCAAGAAAAGGAAAAAATGTAATGTATGGAAGTACAAATGTCCTATGTGGAATATGAAAGGTCACTTGGGCACATACAGATAAAAAAGTCTTTAGGAGAAGTCCAAAGGTCATTTAGAGAAGTCCAAAAGTCATTTAGAACTTGAAGAGTTATTTAAAAGTCTAGAGGAAATATTATAAATACAAGAGTCATGAGGGTAATTCAAAGTCAAAATTAGATGAAATGTCATTCCTATTGTTATAAAATCCACCTCATAACGCAAGCAAGAGGATTTTGGTGGCTTAAGCTTTGGAGAGCTGGTCTTGGCTTCTCTTACTTAGCATATGAGAGAAAAACTATTCTTTGGAGAATCAAGAAGTGAATTAATGTTCCACTACTGGAATTAGTGCCACATCATTGTAACTGTGTACTTGGATCTTTCACCTAATTGGAACTCACTGAGTCAAAACATTTTCTTGCATGTATTTGGAATGTTTTATGACTATTCTTGGGATGTTTATGGTATATGTTGTGTTCATATCTACTGGATAAATTGAATTATTTTGGTAGCCTTGGTACTCATCTTGTTGAATGTGTGTTGTATTCACTTTAATGATCATTATGTGAACTATTTTGCTAATGAATATTTTCATGCTCTTGTGTGTCTCTCTTAGGTTAGTACTATTACATCCTTGTAGAGACTCACTCTCGTCTCCCACTCTTAAAGGTCTCCTTTTACACATTACAACCATTGTTCTAGAATGTAAACTTACTTGCTTGTCCAAGGATTATGTATATATTCTCTTTTTCTATTCATTCAAACCAAGGAAGACCTTTGTGTTATGGTTTCCAGGATGATACTCGAGATGGGGCTCCTACTCCAAATGGTGTGAGGTCTAATTGTTGAAAAATGCAGCAAGAGATTCTCAATTTGATTTTGCCTTGATTAATATGAGAAAATTCAAATTTCAACATCATTAGACAACTTGGATGATGTTAACTTGCATGACATGGCTTGTGTCACCCAGTTTACTAAGTAAATTCAAGTTGGAGAAGTTAAAGTTTAGTTTTGCATGTGTAATTTCTAATTTGTAGAAATAAAGGTAATTTATCTCATATTGTTTTCAGTTAAACTAGTTCCAACTTTTGGAGGAACTAGTGGAAGGTCAGTTAAGCACTGGGGCTTCAGTCAAACTCAGTGATCATCTAGTTACCTGATTTATCAACCCAAAATAGCTCGTGCATGCAGAGAATTCGAGTTACCTAGTTGAGGTGGAGATTCCAAGGCAGTGTAACTTCAATTTTAGACTAGTCTTGAGTGTATAGGTTTTGCATGTAGTCAAATGACCATCCTAAGGAATTGTGTAATTCAATTAGAGGAATTTCCTAAATAATAGGGGCTAATTCCTTAAGGAACAATGCAAGGAAATATGATCTCAAGCCGAGGAAAAAATTGACTAAGTCTGGATCAGAGGCCTTTAGTGAGAAGAGAGATTGGTTGTGCACTTGTAGGGTGAGATCACTTGATCAAAGCAATTGTAATACATCTCTATTAATTTGATTCATGCAAGTAGGCATTGGTATTTTTAGCAGATTTCTTTCCCCATATAAAAACACTTGTTGCATGTGTTTTATTTCTTCTTTCATTTCTGATATTTTTGTTCTAAGTTGTGTATCAATGTCCACAAAGAAGTAGTGTATGTTTTTGTCTTGTGATTTTTATTAAAAATTCATGAGTAGTTGCAAATATACAACCTAATTTCTAGATGGAATCAAAGTTGGATTCACATTAGAGCAGGAAATTCGAAATTGTTTCTTAGAGGTTCAAATTTGAAGATCAGTGTAGTAGGATTTCTTCAAAGGTGAGAGGATGGCCTTCAATGTACTGAGGTTAGAGTATGCCTTGAAAGGCACCTCTAATTTTGTTGCATGAAAGGATTACATGGAGGAAATATTGGATGACAATGGATTGCTAGAATACATCAAGAAAAATGTTGCAAAAGATTAATTATATGATGCCCATAACCTTGCTCAGTGGAATAAAGATGTAGCCAAGGCGAGGAGAATAATCTTGGAGGGAGTAGGAGATCATATTGCCTTGAATCTCCATGGAAAATAAACTTTGTTCGTGATGTGGAAAGCATTGAAATAATTGTTTGAGAATAGTAGTGACCACAGGAAGTTGGCGCTCAAGGATAAACTTCAAAGTATCAAGATGCAAATGAATGATACAATTATGCAATATCTGAGCAAGTTTACACAGTGTCGTGATGAACTTGGTGGGGTCAATGTTAATGTACCTAAATAAGAATTCATAACCTTAACCCTTTTGGGCCTTCACAAATGATGACATAGCTATCAGTATTCAGTGAATGGGAGGGATAAACTATCGAGTTGGGAGCACTTATGGTCTGATTTAGTACAAGAGAAAATAAGGTGGAATACTAGAGATGAGACTTCATCCAAGGGTAAGGATGAAGAAAAATTTTCATTGGATGGAAAGGAAAAGAATGGAAAAGTGAATAAATTCCAATCCAAACTAGAATATAGTTATGGGGGAAAGAAGAAATATTTGTAAGAAATTAAATGCTTCCATTGTCATGAATTCAAGCACTATGCCACGAAATTTCCACACAAGAAGGCCAGAAATAAGACCTCAAGAGGAGCAGCAAGTGAAGCCTTGGCTTCATAGTTTAAGCTTGACTTTACCCTCATAGCATGTATGGCCAACAAAGTGATGGGGAGCGTGTGGTACTTGGACTACGGTGCATCATTCCACATGATGGGAAACATAGATTTTTTTAGTGACCTGGAGGAGAAATATTTGGAGATTCACATCGAGATGGGGGATGATGGAAGGTATAGAGTGACTGGGATTGGTACAATCACCATTTAGAGGGAGTCAGGATCCCCCCTCTGGATTAAGGATGTCATGTTTGTTCTAGGCCTAAAGAAAAATCTTGTCTCTATTGCAGTTTTGGAAGACCATGGTTATGATGTGATCTTCAAAAAAGGAAATACATTCCTAAGACACATAGCCATGGGACATGCAAAGCAAATTGGGGTTGGTGTGAATAACCTGTACAAACTAGATGTGGAGGATTATGTTGCAATGAGCAAAAATTTAGAGAAGGTGTAGAGCCGTGATGTTGGTGAACTTTGGCAAAGAAGACTTGGCCAATTGCATCATGGCACTTTGAAAACCATGTAGCAGATAACCATAGGTCTCCTCAAAGGAGCACTTGAGAAACATGATGTATGCAAAGGATTTACTTTGGGGAAGTACAAAAAAAACCAAAATCCATGACCAAGGCAACAAAGCACATACATTCCTTGAAAAGATCCACTTTGATGTCTATGGACCATTCTCGATAGCCTCCACTGCCAGGCACAAATATTTTTTTCATTTTTATTAAAGACTTCTCACAGAATTGGTGGATCTCATTCATGTGGAAGAAGGATGAGACATTCTCCAAGTTCGTAGAATTCAAGGCGCTAGTTAAGAAAGAAACAGGTAAGAAGGTGAAGGCTCTCAGGAGCGATAATGGAGGTGAGTACGTGTCGAATGAATTTACAAATAAATGTGCAAAAGAAGGCATTCCCGAGAGTTAACAACACCCCACAACCCACAACAGAATGGTGTGGCTTAGAGAAAGAACCATAGCATTGTGGGAGTAGTGAGGGAGATGTTGCATGATGAAGGCCTATCTATGCATTTATGTGCCAAGGAATGAAACACAACAATCTATTTATAGAACCAGAGTCCTCATCAGAATCTGGGCATGATTGCACCAGAGGAGGCTTTCTCGGGGAGAAAGTTGGATGTGTCAAACTTCAGGATTTTTGGAGCCTCTATTTACTGCCATATCTACAAAGAATTAAGGAAGAAGCTAGAGATGACAAGATAATTGGGGGTATTTGTGGGTTACACAGAAACTCCCCACAATTACCACGTGTACTTGTCATCCCTCAGAATGAACGTTGTGTGAAGGGATGTAAAATTTGATGAAGATAAAGCCATGCGATGCTCTCTTGAGAGGGAGATTTAGATCCCACTAGAGGAGGATATTTTAGCTCCAAAGGAGGAACCTAAAGAAGTTGTGGAGCAGCCACAATTTGGGGAGCAGAGAATGGAGACAACAACTCAAGAAAAACCATCTAGAAAAAGCAGGAAAAGGATAAGGGAAGTTGAGAGACATGTGCAGGATGTGAGGGAGAATGTGGGTGATCCTTCAAATCAACGCAGGAAGAGAAGGTCACCAGATTGGTTGATGCAATTATGGAGGAATACAAATCCATTGTAAGGAACAGTGTTTGGGAAGTGGTCCCAAGACCAACAGATAAATCAGTTATGGGTTTGAGATGGATCTTCAAAGTAAAGCATGCAAGAGACAGAAGCATAGAAAAGTACAAGGCTAGATTTTTGGCCAAGGGGTACTCTCAAGTTGAGGGGATTGACTATGATGAGACCTTTTCTCCTGTAGCAAGGTCCTCATCCATTAGAATAATTCTTTCTCTAGCTGGAAAGATGGGGTGGAAGATCCACCAAATGGATGTAAAAACAACATTCATCAATGGGGTTATTAAGAAGGAGGTGTATATCGAGCAACCATAAGGCTTCAATACTTTGATCGAGAGTCTCATGTGTGCAGACTCAAGCGAGAATTTTACTGTCTCAAGCAAGAACCCTTTGCTTGGTACACCAGGATCGTTAGCTGTCTCACCGGCTTTAGCTTCACTAAAAGTGAAGCAGATGAAACCTCTATCATATCTTGGTAGAAGGTAAATTATTGATTATTGTCTTATATGTTGATGGTTTGATTTTAACTGGTGATGAGAAACTAATCAGATCTTGCAAGGATTACCTTGTAAGAGAGTTTTAAATGAAGGACATGGGTCTCGTGCACTACTTCCTTGGATTGGAAGTATGGAAATGTGATGGGGAATTGTTTGTTTCTCAGGGAAAGTATGCCAATGAGATACTTCAGAGGTTCCACATGTATAGTTGCAAAATCATGGAGACACCTCTAGAGACCAACTAGAGGAAAGAGGATGCCACTTCAAGTGAGGAAGTGGATGCAACTATTTATTGACAGTTGGTGGGTTGACTAATGTATCTTGTGAACACATGACCAAATATGTGCTATGCAGTCAACCAACTAAGCCAAGCTATGGTTAGGCCAACCAATTTATTTTGGAGGGTAGCTAAGCATGTTCTACGGCACCTCAAAGGCACTACCCAGTTTGGATTATGATATAGATAGATAGAGGGAGTGAAGCTATGTGGCTTCACATATGATATTGGGTGGGAAGTCCATCATACTAAAAGAGTACATCAGGTGGAATTTTCATTGTTGGTTCCACAACTATTTCTTGGTATAGCAGGAAGCAAAGACCTGTGGCACTCATCTTGGTAAAAGAAGAATACATGGCTGCCAGTCAAGCAACATGTGAGGCAATATTGATGAGAAATATACTTGTTGGATTGTTTGGTAAGATGATGGATCCAACTGTGATAATCATAGTTACATAAAGCTCTTTGAAAATCCTTTTTTTCATGAATGATCCAAGCATATAGATATCTGGTATCACCATTTATGGGACTGTGTGTAGAGGCGGATAATGTTGCTGCAGTACATTCTGACAGAGGAACAAGTTTATGACATTTTGACAAAGTCCTTTTCAAGAGGGAAGTTTGATTTCCATAGGTGTAGGATAGGGGTGGTTGATAATCTCTTTCTTGTTGAGAGGGAGTGTTGAAAACTGGAGCAAGAAATTTTCAATTTGATTTTTCCTTGATTAAATTGAAAAAAATTGAATTTCCACATCAGAAGGCAAATTGGATGATGTTAGCTTGTGTGACATGGATCGTGTCGCCTAGTTTACTTAGTAAATTTGAGTTGGAGAAATTAGAGTTCAATTATGCATGTGTGATTTCTAATTTGTAGCAATCAAGGTCAGTTATCTTAGGTTTTTTTCAAGTTAAACTAATTCCAACTTTTGGTGGAACTAGTGGAAGGTTAGTTAAGAAATGGGACTCCAGTCAAACTCAGTGATGATCTAATTAACTTATTGATTAGATCAAAATAGCTAGTGCATGCAGAGAATTCGAGTTACCTAGTTGAAGTGGAGATTCAAGGGTAGTGTAACATCAGTTGTAGACTAGTCTTGAGTGTACAAGTGTTGCATGCAGTTAGATGACCAACCTAAAGAATTGCGCAATTAAATTAGATTAATTTCTTAAATAATAGGGGCTAATTCCTCATGGAATGATGCAAGGAAATAGGATTTGTTGTAGCGGCTACAACCACCCTCCAAAATTTTTGGCTTGCACCAATTTTAGAACCTCTCTTGAAGAGTTCACTTGATGATTGCACATACTCGGGTTCACTCTGTGAGATTGTGTGAGTCTTTACATCCACCTTTCTTGTTCATTACATTCAAGTCTCTATGTGTTGATGTCCAAGTCATGCTTGCAACCATGTTCGGGTTATGATCGAAGTTTTCGCTTCGTATGTTTTTGTTGTGTTCGCCATGAAAGCATTTGTCGCACTCGCACACAAAGTCACATTCAATGTCATGCAAGCATCATCTCAATCAATGATCGATCAATAAAAAGTGTTGCGCTCATTGCTTGCATCTTCGGTCAGTCATGTTGAACACGTTTGTCTAGATGGCTTGGTCATTTCGTCATTAAGTCATGCGAGTGTGTGTTCGTATGATCACCTATGCACCTTTTGACTATTCACACACTTAGTCATTTTGCTAAAGGTCTGACGAACAGACTCCTCACTGACAGTTGGACCATCGTCTTGCTTTTGACTCGATCGACTGTCAACCAAAATAACGTAGAAGCACCAAGCTAGACCTTCCAAGATGCATTGGTCGCAAGTAATCCAATCAACTCTCATGCGAGTCTTCCGGACAATCGGACCTGATAGTCACCCTGGGACTGACTCCCCTCCAAATTTGTGCAGAGGCCACTAACCTCACCCCCTAAAATAACTGAGGAAATTGCACAGACAGGCCGAACAGACACTAAGTGCCCATCCCTGTCTCTTTCAGAAAATTGTGTAGTTTTTCTAGATAGTCATTTGGACAGCCAACCCATTGTTCATCTCAGAAATTGCGTAATGCTCATGAGTAGGCCTTCCATTGCCCAGTAGTCAGCTCAGCTCAAAAATTGCAAAAAGATGATCAGCAAGCCAGCCTCCAAGCCTCAGTGCAGTTTTCCCAGCCCACAGCTCCTAGCAGCAGACTGTTTGTTCCCTCTAGGAATTACGTAGTTCCTGCTGCCAGTGATTAAGCATTCAACTGCCAGTTCCCTTTGGGGATTACACAGTTTTGGCTACTAGTGACCCCAATAGCCAGCTGCCAATTCCCTCTGGGAATTGTGCATTTTTGGCTGCTAGTGACCCCAATATCCAACTGGAAGTTCCCTCCAGGAATTGCGAAGTTCTAGTTGCCAATCTCCCAGGCAGTTCCCCAGAAAAACTGTGCAATCCCTGCCTGCTGACCCTTCATGCAGCCCAACACGTTCCTCTAAAAAATTGTGCAAATATGGTTGTCCAACCCTTGCTGACTGTTCGTTCTAGAAAATGTGCAGAGCATGCCTTCCTTTCCCTCTTGCCGCCGAGACTGTACCTCCCAAAATTTGCACAATTTTTCCTCCCAATTGAGCCAAACCTTGCAGACAGTCACTGTCGACTCAGAGTGTATATCTCCATCTCTCAGTGACTCTTGCATAGTTTTCATCAATAGTTGCATGGAGCCATCATCTCACATCACAGCCATGCTACCTCTCCCAGTCGTCTGCATTCGAATGATCATGTGTCATGTTAGACTAGGAGGTTTTAGATTTGATGTCATCTTGTCATGAGTGAATGCAGGTACAATTACACCAACAAACATGTTAAGATGACGAATGAGATGAACGAAGGGATCACATGCAGATGGATAGGATCACCAACGTACAAACGAATGAAGCATGCAAAGCAGATGATTGCGATGAACATGCACCTTCGTGAACAAGTGAGCTTGTCAACCCTTCCAGCATGAAAGCAAGGAACAACATGCTAAAGCTTCATCAAGCGAACGAAGGAACATCAAAGACTTCGCACACTTTGCCATGCGGAGGTGAAGCTATGTTGCACCATGAAGAAATCCATCACTCAACAACACTGTAGCTCAACATGCACTCCAACATCAGCACGAATGTACCAGCATTGTCATGTCAAGTCATGTCAAGTCAAGTCATGAGTGATGTTGCCCACATCTCCACTATGGGCTTGTTGTCAATCAATGTGATGTAACATGGAAGTCCAAGAGACCTACTTGTTGAACATAGAGCCATGTAAGTCAGAAAGTCATGGAAGTCGAATAGTCATGAGGGTAGTTGAACGACCACAAGGGTCAGTTTCACCCTTGGCTATAAATACCCCCCTCATTTGTACATGAAAGGACTTTTTCACCTCATCTCCTCCCACATAGCCAAGAGAGTCTATAATATTTTATTTGAGGAGTAACTAGTGGCTCCAACACCCCGCTAATGGGGTTAGTGATGTATGGTGTAATAATGTGTCTTGGAACTTTCGCTTAATTCAAAATCATGTTAACAGGCCAACACACTTCTACACATGTATTGTATTTTTTGTAAGATTGATCTTTAACACTTGTAATGCATGTTGTTTTAACCTGTGTTCTACATATGAACTGATTCATTTGTTGTAATGCATAATCTATTAATGAAAATGTGTTTCATATGTTGTTAATGTTGTCCCATCTGTGTTGACTGCTCTGCGAGACATCAGACAGACCTTTCACATGAACCTTGCTGTAACAGTCATCGCACTTGTTCAGACTGATCTGTGGGTGTTTTATGTGTTATCTTACCTTGTATGTTGTGACTGCCACATCCGAGTCAACTGCTTCGCTAGAAGCTGTGTATGTCCTTTTATGTTGTGTTTCCTAGCTGAGTTGGGACTGATCCCTTTCAACCAGGAACTCACCTTCACTCTCTTCCCCTCACAGTGAAAGAACCATTGACACAAGTACACTTACACTCACTAGGAATGCGAACCTCACTTCCCGAAGACAAAGCATACCACTCTCCTATGCTAACAAGCAAGAGTTGAGGCAAATCCTTAAGATAATGGCAATCGGGCCATCATAATGGATGGGACTCCCACACAAAACGGTGTAGGTCTAGTTGGGACTTCATACCAGGGTGATCCCTTGAATGTTGGTGGGTCCAACACCGTCAACATTTCTGGTGCTAGGAGGGTAGCCAGTTGCACATGGTTGGAATTCCCCTCACACTCACTCATCAACCATCTGGTCAAGGTAGTAACTCACACTCCCACTCTCATGACTTAACAGTTGGTAACTCCTCACCTCCCAGAATTGAACACGATATTTCATATCAATGCCTTTGCTCCATTCATCCCATCACTCGTCAGTTCACGAAAGTAGTCGGACTGATCCTAGGCATACAATATCTTCCACAGAAATCTAAGAAGCCAAAATACACTCCCACAGGAGTTGTTGTATCATCGGTGGAAGAAGCAGTCCTTGCTACTCTTGAAGGTTTGGAAGAAGCTATTGAAGATGGAGAGGAACCTCCAATCTTCTTTGAAGATGAACAAGGCACTCTTGTGGCCTTGGGATCCGACTCTAGTATAGGAGGCGGAGGGGAAGGAAGCAGAGGAGGTGGAGGCAGAGATGGATCGACAAACTTAGATTCAGAACCATCAAATTCCAAAGGAGAGAAAGAAGATGAAGAGGACAAAGAGATGGTTGACCCAAATCTTGAATGGATGACTTAGGGACCATTGGCTATCTTGGATGTCCTGCACAAGATGCCGAAGCAAGCGAAGAGAATGAACTCAAGTTTAACCCTGACAGTGCAGTGAAGGTAGAAGACCACTTAGAAAAAATCTACCTACAACTGTAGACCCTTGAGGTATGTTATGATGATGTAGCATGCAGATTGTTTCCATGTACCTTAAATGGCCTTGCAGCTACTTGGCATCACAACCTTCCACCCAACTCCTTATAGAATTGGTGTTCTTTCAAATGTATGTTCCTTGAAAATTTTGTCGATGGCAAGACCCAACCATGCTACTCAAAGAATTGAGAAGCCTCAAGATGGAGGGAAAAGAAAAAGTGAAATATTTCAATAAGAGGTTTATGCATATTTTAAACAAGTTTGTAGTAGACACCAAGCCTCGTGACTCCATCATTGTCGACTATTACACGTCTGCTTTGCTAACCACCATTGTGCAATTCATTAAGTGAGTTGCGAAGCCAGCACTTTTAGAAAGATGAGAAGATGCTATTGCTATCGAGAAAGACTTGCATGCCATTGGAGTCATCAAGATGATGAGTCAACAAAAGAATCCAAGGATGTGAGCAAAAATCCCCAAGCAACGGCAAGCAAGGGCAGAGACAAGGAAGCAACTGATATTGAGACCCTCACTTGCCTTGTCAAGAACTTGACCATCGAAATGTCCAAACTCGAGCAATGGAAGACAGACACATTCGCAAGCAGTCATCCACCCAGACAAATACAAACAAGTAGTTCATCAACTAGCTCATCAAGCAATAACTAGTTTGGTTCCAAATTTGTGTAGAAGCCTATTTTCCAACTCGATCAATGTGTTGATCCTAAGTTGTCTTTGTTCCATGAAGAATTTCATCCTGAGAACTCTTGTTCAGATTGGAAGCGAGTTGTTACCTATGTTTGTACTCATACACTCGATGCAGATGGTGACATACAGGAGAAGCCAGAAGACACTGATGATAACGAAGAGGTTGCACTTGATGAAGCACAATGTTCTAGAGATGTAGTGAATGCATATCAGTGCTCACAAGTAGTCTTGAAGAAAAACACCGAGAAGCAACCCCAAAAACAAAATTATCATTATAATATTAGAAGTAAAGGGGCTCCACCTACACTCGGGGAAATGTAAGAGAAAGTGAGATAGCTAATAAAGAAGGCTGATCCACCGACTGCCTCCAAGCAACAAATAAAAAGCAAGTCCGGGAAGACAGTGACAGATAAGTGTATGTCCATAGGCAGCAAGTTGCAAAATACTCCGTCGGACAACACGAACATATGTTCCACCCCGGACACCTTGGTGAGTCTACCACCTCTGGATTACAACATAGTCGATGACATGAAGAAAACTCCAACAAACATAAGTTTTTTTCAAGTTAGCCAAAGTCCAAAGTCAACAAGATTCCTGCAGCATGCATTAGGACAAACAACAACAGACAACGTGACCTTTACCAGCAAGGGAGAATGTACACCTCCCAGATCATTATCCATTGTGCTCAATACACTCCAAATGGAAGAAGCAAACTTAGGTTTCCCCCCATTCCTGCTTTCATTTGAAGTTTTCAACTAGAATGGCCACAACTGCTTGGTTGATTCTAGCATGACAGCCAATGCCGTGCCACTCTCCATTGCTAAGAAGATCAATGCACGATGGAGCGAAACATCCGCCAGAATCGTCCAACTTGATAGAAAATCAATACTAACCATTGGTGAACTATGAGGTGTGATCATCTGACTACCCATGATAGTTGAGTCCACCAATGCATCAACATATTTGTTGTGGACATACTGAAAGCATATGTCCTACTACTCAGCAGAGACTGGTCCAGCGAGTTAGATGCATATTTTTCTACAGACTGGTCTCACATGTGGCTTCCATACAAGGGAAGATGCAACCAAATCTGAGTGTTATCAGAGAGGTATATGAAACATAATGTCACTCCCCTTAATGGTGAGAATGAACCATTAGCCTTCGCAGAACTCATGTTTGGTAACTGCTTCTTGGAAAGGACATTGGAGTGTTATCTTATATGACCAACCTCAACCTCATTAGACAAGCAATTGGGAATCCTTCCTCTTCCAACCGATGATAATGAAACTTGTATAGTTTGTTTTTCAGATAATAGTAGTAGTAGCAACAATGGTAATAACAGTAGTACCAGTATTCCAAATGGTCCATGTACAGACGAGCTATGGGCTATGAGCCTTGACAAGTAAGGGACACATGAAGGCCCAAGGACCGAGTGCACCTCAGTCATCCAAAATGATGGACAATGCATGATTTCAAGATTTTTTAAGTTCGAAGTCACAAACAATGATGTTGAAGCACTCATGCTAAACACACAAAGGACAAACACTATGAACGAATATAGAAACCTGGGAATCCACAATGATTCAAAGATGGTCAATCTCAGTACAAGTTACACACTCTAGCAGTGGCCAATCGTTGACCACTTGGTCGAATAGTACCTGGATGGGTCTGCATGAGTAGATGATGACCTGAGTACCCATTACATGTGAACAATCCAACATGAGATTCTAGGTAAAGGAGAAGACAAGCCATTACAACAAATAACAGGTAACACATACATGTTGTTTGTACTCCTTTCACCGAAAAGATTGACTAACATTTTAAGTGTTTGGATTAGTTGCAAAGTACATCATCATACTTGGTTTGCTAATTTAAATCCTGCACGTAAGAAATCTGGGAAGATCCGCTTACGTATTGACTTCAAAAACTTGAACCCTTCCCAAAAAAAAAAAAAAAAAAAAAAAAAAAAAAAATGGTGTTGTCTTCTCTTGAAAGTCTTATGGAATGCCACTAGGTTCTGGTAGCGGAGCCAGGTGGACCGGCACTGGTCCATGAGAAACTTGGCTCACACATGTATCATTTGCAATCACTTGATGGGAGGATTGATAATCTTCCAGTCAACGGCCAAGTTCTCAAACATTAGTTTCAGTAGGTTGGGCCACGCTTGTTCCATGTACATAGTCTGTTTTCTGCGTGTTGTTTCATTTGGTTTGTTTTCTTATTATCTTTGATTTCACTTTGTTTGATTCTACTTACTATTTTTTTCACGTTCATTTTGTTTGTTTGATACATTACTATTTTTGTTTCCGGAAATAAGTGTTGACAACTACTACATTCTCGCTTTCGAATAGAGTATGTGGCTGAAATTTGAAGAGACTCGTGACACTGTAGCACTTGGCCGATCTTGTGTCCACCTTTTCTGTGCTTGATTGTAACTTTTGGCTAATGAAGTCTCGACGAAAAATAACAACCATCTATAAGGGTAGCTTTGGTCCAACTGTAAACTTGTTTCCACACTGGGAAGCCCCGTGCCTGTACTCAACATTCTGCTTTTCGTGTCTAAGCTAATCCAACTAATAGAGACGGAGAAGGGGAAATCATTTGGGAGAAGGGGAAAATCTAAACGAGCAAACCTATGTTAGAGGTCTTACATGCTTCTCTAAAGGAACAACCTCTTCTGCTCTCAATAAGTCGAGATCCCTCTTCTACCCCAAAATAAATAAGTTCATATGCATAGTCCTCCTGAAAAATAAAAAGGTGAAAGAAGAGAAAGGCTTCTTGTGCAGAGAGGTGAAGCATGCAACTCCTCTGGGGTACTGACCAACCTCGCTGGTAATGGAGAAATGTGTGTGTTCCTGCATGACTCTACCGGGGTATTGTCCAAGCCTGTTGATAGCGAAGCAACACCAGAGATGAAAACTTATACTCTGAAAATCTTCAACTTGCGAGCTAAAATACCCTTCCTAGATTCGAAACATTGAGATTCAAGTTGAACTTTTCATTGTGTTTAACTGAGTTGGCAAAGGGTGAACCACGTATGTCCATGGGGTAAGTGGGGAAACTAAAGTAAGCTACATAGCGATTCAATAAACCACAAAAGACCAAGGCCTTGTGCTAACAATGAACCGAAACAGAGAAGCTAGAGTTCTACCAATGTGTAGCCAAGTGTTGTAGCTACTACAACCACCCTCCAAATTTTTTGGCCTACATCAATTTCAGAGCCTCCCTTGAAGAGTTCACTTAATGAGTGCACACACTCGAGTTCACTCTGTGAGCTCGTGTGAGTCTTTACATCTACCTTGCTTGTTCATTACATTCAAGTTTGTGCATGTTGATGTCCAATTCATGCGTGCAACCATGTTCAGGTTATGCTCGAAGTCTTCACTTTGTATGTGTTCGTTGTGTTCACCATGAAAGCATCTGTTGCACTCACACACAGAGTCAAATTCGTTGTCACGCAAACATCATCTCAATCAATGATCAATCAATCATGAGTGTCGTGCTCGTCGCTTGCACCATCGGTAGTCATGTTGAACACGTGTGTCTGGATGGTTTCGTCGTTTCATCGTTAAGTCATGTGAGTGTGTGTTTGTATGATCACCTATGCCCCTTTTGACTGTTGATGACCAGAATCCTCATTGATAGCTGGACTATCATCATGATTTTGACTCAATTGACTGTTAACGAGGACAACGCAGAAGCACCAAGCTAGTCCTTTCAAGTTGCGCTACCTGCAAGCAATCCAATCAACTCTCATGTTGGTCACCCGGAAAATTGGACTCGATAGTCACCCTAGGACTGACTCCCCTCCAAATTTGCACAGAGGAAATTGACCTCACTCGCTCAACTAACTAAGGAAATTTTGCAAACATGTCGGATAGACACCAAGTGCCCGCCCCTGTCTCCTTAAAAAAATTGCACAGTTTTCCCAGTTAGTCATCCAGACAGTCGACCAACTGTTCATCTCATAAATTGCGCAGTGCTCATGAGCAAGCCTTCCGCTGCCCATTAGTCAACTCAGCTCAGAAATTGCTCAGAGATGATCAGTAGGCCGACCTCCTAGCCTTAGTGCAGTTTTCCCATCCAACATCTCCTAGCAACAGACTGCTTTTTCCCTCCAACGAATTGTACAGTTCCTTTTACCAGTGACTGAGTAGCTAACTGCTAGTTCCCTCTTGGGATTGCCCAGTTTTGGTTACCAGTGACCCCAACAGCCAACTTCTAGTTCCCTCTGGGAATTGCATAGCTTTGGCTTCTAGTTGCCCAATATCTCCCCCCACCCCCACCATCATATATGAGGGTGGGGGTGGGGGGAGATATTGGGCAAATTCCGTAGTAGCCAACTGGTAATTTCCTCTGGGAATTGCATAGTTCTGGTTGCCAGTCTCTCGGGAAGTTCCTTAGAAAAACTGGGCAATCCCTGCCTGCTGACCCTTCATGTAGCTCGACCCGTTCCTCTAGAAAATTCTACAAATCTGGATGTCCAGCCCCCACTGACTATTCATTCTAGAAAGTGCACAGAGCATGCTTGCCTTGCCCTCCTCCAGCCCGAACTGTACCTCCCAAAATTTGCACAATTTTGCCTCCCAGCCAAGCTAAACGTTGCAGACAGTCACTGTAGACTCAGAGTGCCTGTATCCATCTCTCAGTGACTCTTGTGTAGTTCTCATCAGTAGTTTCTTAGAGCCATCATCCCTCATCACAACCCTGTTGCCTCTCCCAGTCGCCTGCATCTGAATGATCATGTGTCATGGTAGGCTAGGAGGTTTTATATTTGATGTCGTCTCGTCATGAGTGACTGCAGGTCTAGGTACACCAACAAACATGTCAAGATGACAAATGGAATTAATGAAGGGAGCACATGCAGATGGATAGGATCACCAATGGACGAATGAGTGAAGCATGAATGCGACGAACATGCACCTTTGTGAATAAGTGATCCTGTCAAGCCTTCCAGCATGAAAGTGAGGAACAACCTGCTAAAGCTTCATCAAGCGAACCAAGGACCATCAAAGACTCCCTTTTCCATGCGGAGGTGAAGCTATGATGCACCATGAAGACATCCATCACTCATCATCACTGTAGCTCGACATGCACTCCAGCGACAGCACGAATGTACCAGCATTGTCATGTCAAGTCATGTCGAGTCAAGTCATGAGTCTTGTTTCCCACATCTCCACTATGGGCTTGTTTTCAATCGATGTGATGTAACATGGAAGTCCAAGAGACCCACTTGTTGAACATAGAGCCATGTAAGTCAGAAAGTCACGGAAGTTGAATGGTCATGAGGGTAGTCGAACAACCATAAGGGTCAGTTTCACCCTTGGCTATAAATACCCCCCTCATTTGTACATGAAAGGAATTTTCACCTCAGCTCCTCCCACATAGCCAAGAGAGTCTGTAATATTTTCTTTGAGGAGTAAGTAGTGGCTCTAACTCCCCATTTATGGGGTTAGTGATGTATGGTGTATCGATGTGTCTTGGAACTTTCGCTTAATTTAGAAGCCTGTTAACAGGCCAACACATTTTCACACATGTATTGTATTTGTTGTAAGACTAATATTTACCACTTGTAGTGCATGTTGCTTTAACCTGTGTTCTACATCTCAATTGATTCATTTTTTGTAATGCATAATCTATTAATGGAAATATGTTGTATATGTTGTTAATGCTGTCTCGTCCATGTTGACTACTCTGTTGGAAATCAGAGAGACCTTTGTATATGTTGTTAATGTTGTCTCGTCCATGTATATGTTGTTAATGTTGTCTCATCCATGTTGACTGCTCTGTTGGACATCAGACAAACCTTTCACCTGAACCTTTCTGCAACAACCATTGCACTCATTCAGATTGATCCGTGAGTGTTGTACATGTTATCTTACCTTGTACGTTGTGACTACCACATCCGAGAGGTCTACTCCGCTGGAAGCTGTGTACGTCCTGTTGTGTTGTGTGTTCCAAGGTGAGTTCGGACTGATCCCTTTCAACCTGGAACTTGCCTTCACTCTCTTCCCCTCACAATGAAATAACCACTGACACAAGTACACTTACACTCACCAGGCACGCGAACCTCACTTCCCGTATATAAAGCGGACCACTCTCCTACAATGGAAAACAAGAGTTGAGGCAAATCCTTAAGATAATGGAAACCAGGCGATCATACCCGATGGGACTCCCACACCAAATGGTGTGAGGTCTAGTTGGGACTTCATACTGGGGTGATCCCCTAAATGTTAGCGGGTCCAACATCGTGAAAAGGAGCTCAAGCCGAGGCAAAATTTGACTAATTTTGGCTCAAAGGGCTCGGTGAGTAGAGAGATAGGTTGTGCAATTGTAGGGAGAGCTAAGTTGAGGAAAGAAATTGTAATCCATATATATTCATTTGATTATGAAAGTAGGAATTTAGGATTTTAGCAGATTACTTTCCCCAGATAAAAATACTTGTTGCATGTGTTTTATTTCTTCTTGCATGTCTGATATTTTTGTTATAAATTGTGAATTAATGTCCACAAAGTAGTAGTGTAGGTTTGTGTCTTGTGATTTTGATTAAAACTTCATGGGAAGTTTCAAATATACAACCTAATTTATACACTAATTGAGACTTCACATCAGAATACCCCTTGTATGTTGGCGATATCCAACATCATTAACAATATCCTTGGTTCTCTCCTCTAGAACCTGTTCAAATTCTTTTCTCTTGTTAGGCTCTTGCATATATTCTATTCTTCCGAGAACACCCACTTTTCCTCCTCATTCCAACCTCACTTGGAACTTGTAAAGGTTCTTTTCCACAATTATTCAAGAATTTCCTTTGTTCTTGGTTATAGTCTTCCTAGTGTATCCATCCTCATCACTACTACTTGTAACCAACAATGTACCTCACAAATTAGTTGAAAACATAAATATCAATTTACCTTTGATTCGACATCATGCAAACATACATTGTTGCTGCATTTTTCTCCAATTCTTCTGCTGGTTTGACGATTACAGTCCATTCAATATCCTTACATATGCTCGTAATGTTCTTCCTCTAAATTTTCTTATCAGGTGAAACCTTATCAGATTATTTCAAAACTGATCTTGCTGCAAGCTCTATTTCTATTTCCCAAATTCTATCAAATGATTGATCATACCATTTTTTGAATTCTTGGCAAAAATAAAAACCTCATTGCAGACAGTAGACTCTTCATCTCCATCTTGAATACTTCCAATTTCAATTCCTCTATCAAATCTAACCATCATAAAATATTTCCATTAATACAACACAATGCCATATCATTGCAGCCTAGGTTAACATGGAATTTTCACCGAGTGTGCACTATTTTTTCCTTTCCTTATAATTTGTGCCACAAATTCATTACTCCATGATATCTTACACAACTCTTGATGCTATTAATAGAAAAATAGCTTGGAATTTTCTTCACTGTCAAAATCTCCCCTTGAGGTATTTTGGCTACACTTCTGAGCAACTTGTGCTTTGCCTTATATGCCTTTCGCTAGATAGGCTATGTTTCGATCGTATTTCAATTAGATATAACTTTTACTACAATGGAGTAGTAGATATTGCAACCCAATAGTGCAAAAAAGCCTTCAACTTAAGCTTTTTCTTTAAACAAATTTACTTAACATGTTTGGGCGAAGGCCTCTCGAATGTTTTTGATTCTCCATCCTTTTGATACTAATAACCATTAACAAATACCTAACTTCAACAAGTACATTGATTTGGATTTAAACAGGAATGCAACAAATTACAGAGATAACCATAAACACAAAGATGCAGTGGAAATAATACTTCATTTCATTAATGTAAAATATTGAGATATGCTTACAAATAGAAAATGGAAATAAACAACGAGGGCGATGGTAGCTTATCTCTGAGAAGATATATGGTGGCTACATGCCTCCGAACTGTGTTACAATGAGGCTTGAAGGACTATTTATTGTTTAGAAACAATGGAAAACCCTAAACATCCAAAAACCTAACCCTAGAAGATGAAACACCAAACTGTGGGCCCCATTTGGGTAAATTGGTACATCAACTTCCCAGGGTCATAACTTTGGCATACGATCTCTGTTTGACGTGTACAATATCTCGTTAGAAAGATGTATCCGAGAACTACAACTTTGGGAATAGCAACATTAGTCCATGGATCCATGTTGCTCCTAGTTTTGCCAAAAAACGTTGTTTAGGGCCTCAAAACGACTCTGAAAGTTTAGGACCTGAAAAACTGCCAAAAATAGTAAACTTTGCTATAATTAAGGAAACTGAAAAGTTGAAAGAAAAAATGGTGTGGGTCCAAGTGGACTTGGCAAGTGGCCACCGATATCCACCTAGATCATTCCTCCCCCCTTAGGAAGCAATGGTCCCCATTGCATTGAGTTCCTCCATGAGATGAGGAAACTTCTGCTGAACTTGGTCCCTAGTGAGCCACTTGCCCTAGTCAAGGAGTTGGCCTGCTTTGACAACTTGATATAGTTGAATGTTCTGCTGGCGAGTGTGCTTGATCTGTGTGTCCATGATCCAATCAGTTGCAGCTTGTTCCATGCAATATGGATTTAACTCTGTGGGTGTGACCTGTTCTGCAATGTCGAATGTATCTAGTAATGGTGGAAAGTATGGCCGAAGGCAGTCCACATTGAACACTGGGCGCAGGTCAAGGAATGGGAGAATGATGAGCTCAAATGCATTGTCTCCCACAACCTTGGTAATGGTGTAAGGACCATATCGAAGTGGTCTGAGTTTCCGATAGGCTTCGGTAAGGTGTTCTTTGGCAAATGCAACCAGACTTTGTCACCCACCTGAAACTTGTGTGGCACTTGGTGTTGATCATGTCGCTACTTGTACTTGGCATTTGATTTCTCCAGAATGTCATGGAATTACTGGCGAATATGTTGGATGTGCTCAATGAAGCTATTTTCCTTATCTGTTTTGGACTAGACATGAGTAGAATCTGTGTGAGTAGCTGCAAATGGCATGGCCACACCAATGGGACATAGTGGCTAGAATCCCAAGACCACCTGAAAAGGGCTGTGGCAAGTCGAGCTGTGGAGAGCCCGGTTATAGCTGTGTTGAACATAGGGGAGGCTCTCATCCCATGTGTGTGGATGCTTTGAGTTGTACATGTGCAGAATGTGTACAATCATCCTGTTGACAACCTCTCTCTGGCCATCAGTTTGAGGATGGAAGGCTATGTACTTAGTGAGTTTGGTGTCCAGCATCGACCAGAGACTGGACCAAAATGTACTGAGGAACCTGCTATCTCGATTTGAGATGATAGACTGTGGGATCCCAAAGTGCACTCGCACTCGTTCAAAGAAGAGTTTAGCAGTGGCTTCTGCTATGATATTCTTCTTGCAGAGCACCATAATGGCCATCTTCGAGAACTTGTTGATAAAAACATAGTCATTTCCATGATTAGTGGAAGGAAGGCCTGGTATGTAATCCATGGAGATGGATTCCCAAGTTCGACTAGGGGTAGGCAACGGGGTATAGAGGCCTTGATTCTTGACTGTCGGTTTGGCAATGGCGCAGGAAATGCATGATTTGATGTACTTCCTGACATTCTGTCGAAGATTTGGTGAGTAGAAGTACTTCTGTAGTACTGCCACCATTTTCTCGACTCCAAAATGCCCAACAGCCCGACTGTAGTGTGCTTCCCAAATCATCTTGGCATGCTCGCTTGAAGGAATATAGAGGTGACCCAGGTGGCATAAAAAGGAATCCTGGAGGTGAAAATATGGAACATGCTGACCGTCCAAGAGTGTCTGGTATGTGTGGCCAAAGTTTGGGTCACTTTTGTAGAGAAGTGGCTAATCAGAAGTCTCGTGCCCACAAGAGTTGAGCACAGTGGTTAATGACATGATCGGTGGTCGACTAAGGCAATCTGCAACATATTGGTGATGCCTTTCTTATACTTGATACTCAAATGGAACTATTGCAGGTATGTGGACCACTTCTGATGGCGATCATTCTATAATTTCCCTTGGGTCTGTATGAAATGGAGGGGTCAATGGTCTGTGTGGATGACCATTTCCTTCCCCAAAATGTAATGTTTCCATTGTTGGCATGCCTACACAATGGAATGCATCTCTTTTTCGTAAGTGGGATACTTCCGGACTGTGTCTGAAAGTGTCTCACTGTGATATGCCACTGGATGCCCGTGTTGAGTAAGGAGTGTCCCAATAGCATAGTCAGAGGCATCTGTCTCGACCTCAAATGGTTGTTGCAAGTCTGGTAATGCAAGCACTGGTGCTGCACAAAGGTGGTCTTTCAACTCTGTGAATGCCTTCTGTTGAGATTCAGACCAAAATAATTTTTCTTTCACTCCTCCCTTGGTGACTTGACTCAAGGGCCAAGTGATATGAGAAAATCCCAACACAAACTTGCGGTATAAGTTGGCAAGACCTAGAAAGCTGCGGAGCTTCGTTAGAGTGGTTGGAGAGGGCCAATCCCAAATGACTTGGATCTTGGCTGGATCCACATGCACCCACTATTCATCAATAATGTATCCCAGATACTGAACCTGGGTCATGCCAAAAGTGCATTTCTCCAAATTGGCACATAACTTGTGTTGCCACAGTGTTTGGAGAACCTGTCAGATGTGCTAGAGGTGCTTTTCCCAACTCTGGCTGAAGATCAGGATGTCATTCAAGTATACCACTACAAATGAGTTGGTGAATGGCCACAATGTCATCCATTAGCCTCATGAAGGTTGCAGGAGCATTCGTCAATATGAAAGGCATAACCAACCATTCGAAAAGGCCCTCCTTGGCTTTGAAGGCACTCTTCCACACATCAGAGGGTTCGATCGGTACCTGGTGATATACTGACTTCAAATCGATCTTGCTGAAATATTTTTCCCCCTTCAGTTGGTCCAGGAGGTCATCGATCCGTGGGATTGGGTGCCTATTACGGACAGTGATCTTGTTCAGCGCCTGATAATAAATACAGAGTCTCCAAGTCCCATCCTTCTTCTGTACCAACATGATCGGGCTCCCACAGGGTGATGAATTCAGACGGATGTGACCTTTTTGTAGTAGCTCTTGAATCTACCTCTTGATTTCATTGTTCTCAAGAACGGAGCACCGATAGATTGGTCCATTAGGCAGTGGCGCACTTGGGGTCGGATCGATGGAGTGCTTGACCTGAAAATGCAGAGGAACCCCTACGGGGGAGGTGAAGATGTCCTCATACTCCTCCACGACCTTGTCCATCTGTAGTTGTCATGCGGAGGGGCCTTGTCTGGAGGTCATGGCCACCATCTTCTTCTTTCCTTGAGGGAGTATCATCAGGAAAACAAATTTCCCGATTTTGGAAATGAGCTTACTACATTATTTTGCAGTAACCAAAGAGATGGCAGTAGGCGGTGCTACCTCTGGTATCCTGTACAACTTATTTCCCAAAGTAATAATAACAACATGGGGCCTTGATTCATACAGAACATGTTGCTTCCACAAGTATGGTTGTCCTAATAATACATCACAAACTTCAAGGGGAGCAATGTCACACAATAACTCATCCGTGAAGGGCTTGATGTTGTATGGAAGGCGATACTACTGGCTCATGCGAAGATCCCGTCCTTGGTGAAGCCACCAATGGTGTACAATTGTGGATGTGTTGTGGTTGGTAAGCCCAGCCGCTTCATGAACTCTACTAAAATGAGGTTCTTTTGGCTCCCACTGTTGACAATGAACTGTAGCGGGGATCCTTTTACCCACATCTGGGAGTGGAAGAGACGCTCCTCCTCCTATGGATCTTCGAGTTCCTCCTTCTGGATCTTTGTGGTGGCAATAGTGGCGTTGGGCTCCGCATCAATAATCTGCTTCCCTTTCTCATTCTCCTTGTCAGGTTCTGACTCAGAGTCGAAACATGCATCTAATTTTGAAACCTTTAGCTTAGCCACCAGTGACTGCTTGGCCCGACACTCACTTGTGTTGTGAGTGGAGCTCTTATGGAACTCACACCATTTTCCCGTGTCATTTTTAGGCTTCATGACACTGTTCTTTGCTTTCAGCTTTGGCGGGTTGTCTTGGGCCAGCCCACCTTGGCTTTGTCCTTTGTTCTACGATTTGAGGGCACCTTTCCCTTACTTTGGATTTGCAGATCCAAAGTCTCGCTTCTTCTGTTTAAACTTTTGCTCAACCTTGATGGCATATTCGTATGTCGTGCCGAGCGAGGAGATTTTCAGGAATTATATTTCTTCCTGGATGTACTTGTGTAGGGAGTTTTGGTATTTGAGTATCAAATGCTACTTCGAATCCTTGATATCCAACTTTGTGTGAAGGGTATGGAAAATATTGGTAAACTTCGACACTTCTTGGTCCCTTCCCTGCCGCAACATGGTCCACTTTATGTATTGATCCTCATAGCTTCTAATATGGTATTACTGCTCCTTAATGGAATCCCAAAATGAATTCTAGGTGGGTGTGGCTAAAAATAGTGAGCCAGTACTTTCATCCTTCTGCTCGCAATAGGTTTCCCACCAATCCTTGATGTGGGGGGTTGCTTTGAGAAGAGTGAAAATAATCTTTTCCTGACTGGAAAAATCATGAACAGAAAAATAACCCTCTAGCAAATTTAACCATTTATCGACGACATTTGCGTCTATCTAACCCTCGAATATGGGGATTTCAAAATTAACTTGTACCTTAAATGTTGTGGTGTTTCCAAAGTAGTTGTGGGAAGTCGATGCGTCGGCCTTGGGTAGCCGCCGAAGGATCTGGGCAAAGTTGTCCATCATCGCGTTCCTTTGTCACCTGAGGGCTTCTTCAAGCAAGATTTTGATAGGATCTCTTGCTCCCTCGTCTTTATTTTCATCTGCCATGGGAGGCCGTCGAGCTTTGCAAGGCTGGTCTTGCACAGGTTTGACCAGTTCAAGCCCTAACTCCTTATATCCCGACCTCGATGGGGACATGCAAAGAAAAACAGAGAAAAAGCACACCTCTATGATACCACTGATCTGGATTTAAATAGGAACACAACAAATTACATAGATAACCATAAACACAAAGATGCAACGGAAATAATAATTCATTTCATTAATGTAAAATACTGAGATATGCTTACAAATAGAAAATGGAAATAAATAGCTAGGGCGATGGTAGCTTATCTATGAAAAGAGATGTGGTGGCTACATGCTTCTGAACTATGTTACAATGAGGCTCGAAGGCCTATTTATTGTTGAGAAACAATGGAAAACCCTAAACATCCAAAAACCTAACCCTAGAAGATGAAACACCAAACTGTGGGCCCCGTTTGGGTAAATTGGTACATCAACTTCCCGGGGTCGTAACTTTGGCATACAATCTTTGTTTGACATGTACAATATCTCTTTAGAAAGATCTATCCAAGAGCTACAACTTTGGGAAGAGTGACATTTGTCCATGGACCCATGTTTCTCCCAGTTTTCCCCAAAAATGTCGTTTAGGGCCTCAAAACGGCTCCGGAAGTTTAGGACTTGAAAAACTGCTAAAATAGTAAATTGTGCTACATTTAACGAAACTAAAAAGTTGAAAGAAACAATGTGGGGGTCCAAGTGGACTTGGTGGGTGGCCACCAATATCCACTTGGATCATACATAAATACATAGAGACAACTATTCTTTGATAGTTTATACTCATACTGGAAAGGGGAAATTTCTATTCAATTCTACTTTATGGATTGGTAGACACACTTGATACCATTTGTAACTCAAAAATGAATTATGCACTTTTTGTTCCAGTTTCTTAAGTATCAATTCACCATATTGTGAATGCAAGGAAACAATCTACAACATAGGTAAGATGATGCCTACTTTAAAGGAACCAATCCATAATTCTTGTAGCTTCTAGGTGCTCCAATCAACAATAGGGAACTATTCGCAATACTTTGCTCACATTTCATTTACAAATTGATGCATAATTATTTATCTTTCAAAGTGTTTCCTTATACCTTTTGATCATATCCTTTGAATCAATAACTCCTTTGTGATGCAGAGTTCTATTTTCCAATAACTCAATTCCACCAAGATTTCAACAAGCATGTGTTTCATCCACATGCCCATGATCTTACTAGTAATACTCTATCAGCTATGCATCTGTTACATATAGATATTTCTATGTTCATTCGGAAATACACCAGTGATTCCAAGCTATGATGTACCATCAATCAACACTCTCATCAACGTAATCTCAAAGTGATTTCTCATTCATAATGAAATATTCTTCAACAAGACTCATATGCCTATTTATAGACACATAGGCATCTTCTCAATAATAAGTACTCCTTCATCCAAAGAGAAAACGTACTTTGAATTCCTTTCCCAAAGAGCTTACATGCTCTAATACCACTTAATGTGGGAAAATTTGACCTTTCCTAAAAGCTCTAACTATGTTCACTTTTGGGATGTCAATTCATTAATGACATAAAGGTGCCCATACACCTTCTTCTGTAACTCTTTCATTTTGCAGGTCTATTCACACAAAAGCCCCTCAATCCACAGATAGTGAATTGTTTATCATCAACAAGTCTTCTACTTGTTCTGTTGGATTTACTCACATGGAAATCCATAATTTTTCACCAAATTCTTCTAAATCACGGAGAATTCTACAAAATTTTGAACCTATATAGGTTCTACCTGAATTCAATCTCGATCTTAACTTGAATTCCAAATGGGAATTATACCCGACTCTATTTAAAACAAGTCTTAACAATCTCTTTTATTCTCCTTATAGTCATTACGGATTGCCTTCTATTAGGGATTATGCACATATTTTGTTGATCTCAATATAAATAAGATTCACCAACACAATTGTTTTCAAACAACTCATAGAAATTCAAATAATTACACACATAAATTTACTCAATTTTCCTTTTCATTCATAATGAAACTATACATGCATAATACAAACCCCTGATCTACACTCTTATGATGGTCTCCTCTATATTTCGATGGATGACATTCTTCTTCCTCACACTTACCTTCTCTTTTTTCCCCTAGATTTACAATAAATATAATTTTTAGAAACATCACAAAATTTCCTAGATCTTAAAATTACTCCATAAATCACTCATGCTTTTCAAGGAATATTTTATTTTTCCTTATCGACAAAATCCTACCTATCCATAAATTTTCTAAAATTATGATTCATACTTTCTATAATAATTAAATAAACAATTATTAATTAAAAATAAGGAATTAGAATTCCTTTTCAATGTTGAAACCCCTTTTGGAGCTTTTTCTTTGAAAACTTAATGGCTTGGAAGCTCTAATTCTCCTACATCACACCATTACAATATTATAACAATGGCTCAAAGATGCTCTATAAAATACGATGAATTCAAAATGACTCATCAACAGTTCCAATGGCCAGGTATTCAACATACATCAAGTATTTAAATTGAAAAGGCCTTCAACACAAAAGAGGACTTACGTTTTTCCAACACTTTAAGTAAACTGTCTAGTTTGGGTCCCCTATCTTTTTCTTCTCACTTAGAAATCATTCAACATTCTTAACTTTGGAGTTCTCCAAGTAACAAGGTCAATTCCTAATTGCAATTTATTTTCTCTTCCAAGTCTTTCTTATTTATATTGTTTGTGAGAGCCCCATCCTTGTACTTAAATGTATGAATGCATTCTTATTTCTTAGATATTATAATTTGTATTTGAACATTTGTATATTTTTTTAATCCCTAAAGATCCACCAATAGTTCATGTCTAATGTGAGATTTTGACTTTGAGTTATAATTATCAGATTACAAGTGTGTAACTCTTATCATCTCTATGATTTTGAAGGAAATTATCTTTTAAATTTCTCTACAAATGTGTTCCATGATTATTTTTGTCTATCTAAATGTGTGATACCTTATTTATAGTTGTTCTAGAAATTGATATTAAACTTTATTCATGTCTTTATTGATGTTGTATTATATCATTATGAATATCTAAGGCTTGGTTTTATCTTAGGCCCTTTCTTTTTAGTATTTTTATAATTTGATATTCTTTGTTAAAGAGGAGTGCCACCTCTATAAAAATCAGGGGGTAAAGTTGTTCCCTCAAATGTCATCTTTGAAATTATGGCCAATCCCAATGTTCAACATTAATTGATGGCCATAATTGATGGCCATAATGGGAATAACCAAAAGGTTTGTTTCATAGGTTAGAAAAATTTCTATGATTCATTGAATATCCAATTCAATCCAACTACGAAAGGGACTTGAAGATCAAAGAAGTGTGTTCCATCAGTTGTATAACTTAGTATTATAAACTGCATAGAATTAAGAGGAACTTGAACAATCTTAGAAAGTTATGGTCCAACAACAAATACTTGTAGAGATACAAAGACAAAGAGACCCATGTTGAACACTAAAGTCTCTTAAAACATTCAATGGACCAATAATAAGAAGTAGATGAAGTTTTTTTAGACAATTCAAAGATCAATAAGAAAAATCAATTATTTTATAGAGTTATGACAAATAAAGAAGATACAATGGGAGATCAAGAAGAACATGAAAATGAAGAGCAAAGAACGAAAGGGGAGAAAACAGAGAAAATAATAGAAGGAACCATCAAATAAGATAAATATCTATCCCTCGTGATCTTAGTGGAGAGAAACATCCTTTTCTGGTTCTTCCTTGAATTATTCTCATGTTTAATGGTGATAATGTTATGGATGCAAAGAAACACCTCGATCAATTTTTGACTATATGTGGCATTCAATTGATTCAACATGATGATGTTATGGTTAGAGTCTCTTTGTGGAATTTTATTTGACTAGTATATGATTGGTATCTTTCACTACCTCTTAGAGCTATTTCTTCTTTTGATAATGTGGAACAAGTATTTACAACAAGATATGCTCAACAAAATGTATATTATACATTGCTTAAAAAGTTTAGCAAAATACATTGGAATAAAAAGAAGAGAATCAAGGATTTTAATTTATCTTTTTCTAGGAATTATGAAAAATTTGTGAATATCAACATCCAAATGGCCTAGTAGTATTTTAATGTTATCATAATTCCATGCCCTCAAATGTGAAATATTCTTTCAAATATTCTCAAATTATTACTTGATAAGAATTAATAATGAAAGCATATGAGGTAGAGGAATGTATGATTGAAAGTAATGTTGACCCATAAATTATCCTTGCACATGGTCAAAGCCAAGTATCTAGGCTAGTAATATTGTCTCAACCCTCCTCTTCATGGAAACTAGCACAAGTACAAGGAATTGAAAGAGGCATTTTTTAAGGACAATGTATAATTGTAAGAAATTCCATAGAGGAAGTTTTAGGAACATGAAAAGAAGTAGAAAGTGCATAACTCATTGAAAAATATGCCAAATTCAAAATACAATTACTCATCTCAAAAGAAATGATAATCTTTTTCCATGACAATTTCCCTAGATTGAAAGGCCAATGATATTATACCCAAGGGAACAAGGTGATAGAAATAAAAGACCCGAAGAACGTAGAATGAGAGCACCTCGAGTTCCAAATCAAAATGTAATTGTATTTGAGGAAGATAATGTATTTGAAGAAGTCTAAGAATATTCAGAAGCCTTGATAAATGAAAAGATTCAAGAATATCATATGTTAGAATCCATGCAATCTATAGAAAATATGCAGACCTTCACTTAAGGAGATTTTGCTGAATAAGAAAATTTGAAGAAATTCGAGAGAACTTGGTTTAGTTAAGAATTGAAACTAATAAACTAAAACCAAGAAATCAAATTGATAAAGGGAAAATGCTTAATGGTGGTTCTTGATCAAAATCTTGACAAAGCACTACACTTCCAAAAAAGGATCAACCAGACACAACAACAAAGATGTATTATAATATAATTTTTAAGCTTATGAAGTTATAAATCATCCTTCCTTTTCTTGAGGTAATCAAAATACCTCACCAAATGGAGAACTTGTTAATTTTTCTGGATAATACAATTCCATCAAGTTCAAGAATTGAAGCATATTTGGTTGGAAATGAACAAAGACTAGATTGCTTTCCACCAAAAGTATGAAGCAACGTACCTCCTTTCTATAATTTTCTTGAAAATCGTGATTTTATTCTTCATGTTTCATGGTTGATAGCAAAGCTACAAATAATACCATGCCACTTTCAATAATGGAATACTTTGGCTTAGAATGCACTAGATATTATAAAGTTGGAGAAAGTATTTATGCTATTTGTTCAAGAAAAGTCTGTGCTTACAATGAAATTAAGGACTTTTGTTCATGGATAAGTTAGATGCCACACATTACTACAATTTTCACTTTAATAATTGTAGATATTCCAACCACATATAAATTTGTTCTTCGTCGTGATTGGTGCTCTATGATTGGAGGTTATATAATGAATGATGGAAAATGTATGATGTTGATAAACAAATATGGACCTTGGCTAGAATTCCAAGGGAACAAAGAAAAACCATTTCCTTTGAGAAAAAATGATCAGAACTTATTCAAAATTGCATAGATTCAGGGATTGAAAATTATGTTGCTCTCAGTATGGATCAAACTAAATATTGCAAATTATATATTTTCAAAGGATTATAGAGAATGTCATTTGATGGTTCTTATTTGAGCTCTGGGATTGGAGTTGGGATTGTATTTGAGAGTCCCAACTCTCAAATTCATCCTTATGCTCTTAGACAAGAGTTTCCTTGTACAAATAATAAGGATGAATATATGGAATCAAATATAGGGTTAATCCTGCCATTAAAATGCATATAAAATATTTAGTTCTGAAAGAAGATCTTGAATTAAATTAAAAATTAAATACAATACAATATTAAGAAAGAATGATTGAAATGTTATGCAACATGTGTTTGGGATATTCTTCAAAATTTCAACTCTTTTAATATAATATTTATGCAACAATAATAGAATCAAATGGAAGACTCCTTAACAATAACAACATCTCTTTTTAGTCTAGTTGATCACATTGCCCATAATACATTTCATCTTAAGAGAGTATATTGACCATTGGCACATAGTAACATGGATTATTAGATAGTATTTGAAAACAATGAACCATATGAAATAATTTATCTCTGATGCGGAATAAATATAGTAGGACCACTCGATTATGAATATTTAAAAAAAGTACAAACAATAAGGACTCATGCCTAACTGAGGACACAAAAAATCCGTCTCTCCCAAAAATATGTAAGTTTAGAATATTTATTTATAAGAAATAATTAATCACAAAAGGAAAATTCAAAAGAATAATCTTTTTTAAAGAGAATTTATGAAACTAAAAAAATTAATATTGGTACATCAAAAACCCCAAAGTGCCTAAATCTAGGAACCAAGTACACTCAAGAAGAAGTTCAAGAATATCTTAATTTATTCAAATAATTTCAAGATGTTTTTGTGTGGACTTACTATGATTTGAAATACTGTGATAAGAACATTTTTTGCATACAAGAACACTCAAGGAAGGTACAAAGACTTTTATGAAGGAGTCAATAATCATAAATCCAAAGTTGAAACCAATTGTCAAATTGGAGTTTGAGAAGACGAAAAATGTTGATATTATTTTCCCACTTAGGTATTATTAATGGATTTCTAATTTAGTGGTAGTAAGAAATAAGAATGGAAAAAATTGTCTCTATGTTGGTTTTTGAGAGCTTAATAAAGTTTCATCTATAAAAGATAAGTATCCACTTCAAACATGGAATTTCTCCTTCAACAGGTTCTTATGCATTAATGCCCATGCTAGATGGGTTCGTAAGATATACTCAGTTGTTAGTTTTTTAATATGGTAGACAAAATACTGCTTGTGTAGCAACATTGGGAGAATTTTCATATGCAAGGATGACATTTGGGTTGAAGAATGCTAGAGTTACATTTCAAATTGATTATGCATTTAAGGACATAGTAGGAAAGTTTAGAACATATTAACAAGATGATGCTACTATCCATTCAAAACTAAGAGAACCTCACATCAAGCATCTTAGACAAGTATTTCAACATTGTAGATTGTATGGCATATCTCTTAATCCATATAAATGTTTGTTTATAGAATCAAAAGGAAAAACTTTGTTAGGGTCCAACCCTAACTCCCTTATTTATGTAATAGGGCAGAGTCATAGTTATAGTTAGTTAAAGAGTCAATAAAGCCCATATTAATAATTATAAGTGGTTGACCCGCATTTAAAGAAAGGGACCACAATTAGTTGCAAATGGGCCATGGTATTAGATAGATGGTATTAATAGAACCATGGTATTGACCCATGGTATTGCATGTATGAATCCTATATAAAGGATAGAGACTCCCCATGGAAGAGCGTCATGTCTTATTCTGCAATTGAGCACTTCTCTATTGGAGGTTTCCCCCTTGAAGAGGCAAGTGAACATTGCTTTCATCTCTGAATAATAAAATACATGCTGTTATTTCTCATTTTGTTATGTGTTTTGGGTTGTATTTCTTCGCATATTTGGTATCCTGGCATCTTCTCACAGGTTAAGAGCATAACAAGTGGTATCAGAGCACTTCCCAGGGCCGGTGGCTTCTCCATTTGTAATAGATTTTTTTTGGCTAGAGACGTGTTCCAGTGTCTTTAAACCACGAGATTTGTCATTGAGCGCATAAAATTGCAGATTTGGGGAGGCATGCACACAGGAAATACAAGATGTGCTCACACTTGTTGGACTCCCTTGTAACCCCTGTGGTTACCCCTTCGAGTAGTAGCGCATTAGATAGAACCACGCACAAACTGTGTTCCACGTACCCTCTGGGTATATCAGAAGCCCCCCTAGACTCACCTGAAACCTCACCGTAGATAAACCGTCGACTACCTTGCTTCTATAGTACACCGAGAACAACACTCAGAGAGATTACTTGCATGTATGATAGGGTAGTCAGGTAGTATAGCTAAGGGTACAGTTGATCCTCCTTAGTTAGTGACTTGAAAGATTGGGCTGAGTACTACTATTGGACCCTTTGTATATTGCGATCTGTAGCACCTGACACTACTTGAAAGCATAGTTCCCTTTTCTCTATGAATATCACCCATCATCTTCTTTGCTAGATTAGATCTAGTAGATTGGGTTCTGCTTCGCCATAACAATAAGATCCACCAGAATACCATTCAGATCTAGTAGCAGGGGTTCAGTTGCTGCCGCATTCCTACTCACACTTTGTAGTTGAGGGTTTATGTTATGAAACCAGCTCAAGAAAAAGATAGAGAGACTAGTTCAGTAGAGCGAACTTGTACGACATGCCACAAGTCACTGTTTCGACCTTTGGCTCTGAAAAATATATACAAGAAACTACAACTTGTTCTCTTTCTGTACCTTCTTATGAAATTTCAATCTGATGCTCAGAGAGAAAGTTACGATGATTTTCCCTAGGTCACCTGTTTCGAATATAATTTAGTAGTCTGCAAAAGGACCAACTTCCTCAGATCATATCTCCACAAATATAGTGCGAAAAGCTCTGAAATTTGGACCTAAGGTTTAGCGAGATTTCTTCTCAAATGGGTTTTCTTTTTTTAGCTTCTGAAACATCGCAGAAAAAAAGTTATAGCGAAAATGCCATGATGACCTATTTGGAGCAGCGAAACCCTAAATCCAAAGCTCTGATACCAAATGTTATGAAAAACCAGCTCAAGAAAAGATAGAAAAGATAGATCAACGCCTTAGAATTTAGCCTCTTCGAGGGGGAAACCTCCTTTACATTACATAAATGAACAATTCTTGGATGATTCAAATGACAAAACCTACTTTCTATATATAGGAGTCTAAGGAGTCACAATATAACCTAGCCGACCTAACAATAATAATAAAGCCACAAAAAATAACAATAGAGGGATTCTATGGGGCACAGTAATAACAATATGGGGACAATATGGGCACAACAATATTAATAAGGGATACAACTACAATAGCAATGGGGTAATCACTAGTATTATAGGGACCCAACAGTTTCGTAGACAGATCTGACCATTGGTGCAGGGAGGCTTGTGGCTCCTATACCTTGGGGTGATTCTCGCAAGACATTGGGCAAGATTAACTTTTCTGGGAATTTACTACTATATGTAAACAGGGACTAAAAAAAGAAAAAAAAAGTCTGAGCCCCTCCCGAGACGCTTATAAGAGACTTAGCCCATAAGAATCAGGATGACGGGCTGAGCAAGGTGCTACCATTCACTTGTCAACTTCAATTTTCGAGCAGTCCCAATTTTTTTTCACAGTGACGACCAGATTTGTGTATGGTAGAAAGCAAAGCTCAAGCTATGACCAATGAGAAGATGGAATCCCTTGAAAATAGGTTGGAGGAATTAATGAGGCAGATCAAGACATTGAACGACACAGTCACAAAGGGAAAGTTGGCGGCATAATTGAAGGCATATGCTTTTAATGAATACCATGAAGGAGAATCTAGTCATTCTTCACTTCCATGGAAATCACCAACATTCCCACCTCGACCACCCAAACTGGACATGTACAAATGTGATGGCTCTAATTCGACAATATGGCTATCACAAATGGATCAATATTTCACGCTGAAACACATGAGAGATGATGAGACTAAGCTACATGTGGGAGGCCTTTACTTGGACCAAGAAAGATGGAAATGGTGGCAGTGGCATAAAATATGCTATGCAAGGCTAATTACTTGGCAAGCGTTCTCAAAATCCCTTTGTGAACGCTTTGAACATGAATCCAATTTTTTGGGTCGTCTTACTAAGCTCAAATAGACAGGCACAGTACACGACTATGTTACAACATTTGAGAAATTAGCCTTCCACATAGGAGGTCTGGCAGATGAATTCTACTTGGAATGTTTTATCGGTGGTCTCAAAGATGCCATCCAAGCTCATGTCCAGATGCACCACCCACCCACATGGCTAGAAGCTTGCACAAAGGCTCATGAAGTGGAATGCGCGTTAGCGGCCCAATCGCCTTGTCCAATTTTCATAGCCAAGGTACGCCCCACCCAAGCTTCAGGCACTACCCAAACACTTAATGTTCAAAAGGTGTCACCAACAAAAATGGCGGAAAGAAGAAAGCAAGGATTGTGTTACTACTGTGATGACAAATACTCCCCGGGGCATAAATGCAAGGAACCCAAATTCTTTCAAATTGATGCTACTGATCACAGTTCATCTGAGGAAGTCCCATCCTTTGAGGACTAGAGGAGGAAGATGAGGACAACTAGCAAGGAAATGAGCTCCCAGCTACACTAGAAGAACCAGTTATCTCGCTCCATGCTTTGGCAGAAATTTCTTCTCCCCAAACTCTCAAAATCATAGGTTTTATTAAATATCGCCCTGTAGTAGTCTTGATTGATAGTGGCAGCACACATAACTTTATCCATCACAGAGTCGCAGAAGATGTGCATTGTTTTGTCAGAGTAGTCCCTAATTTCCAGGTACAGATTGCTGATGGGGGGATAATGAAATGTGACGGCCACTATGAAAATATCAAACTTCATATGGGATATTACCACCTAAAGACCCACATTTTTGCCATCAACATGGGTGGGTGTGACATTGTCTTGGGTGCTGAATGGCTTCACACACTCGGCCCAATCACAATGGATTTCTAGGAGTTATATATGAGCTTTAAGCAGAATTACCACACACATACCCTTCACGGACTCCAAGGAGGTACTCCTTCTATCATCAGCTCGCATCGGATGGAAAAGTTGTTAAAAAAGGGCCACCATGGAGTTATCACCCAATTTAATGGCATTCAGGCCTTCGAACCCCCTACTCTTCATATTCATCCTGAGGTGCAATAGGTCTTAAACAACCATCTACAGGTCTTTGACAAACCTCATGAGCTTCCACCATCAAGAGGGAACATGATCATAACATTACTTTGGTCCTAGGGGCACAACCACCGAATGTGCACCCATATAGATACCCTTTCACGCAAAAGAATGAAATTGAAAAATTCACCAAGGAACTCATGGAAGCCGGTGTCATTCATCCTAGCATTAGTCCTTATTCATCGTCTGTGGTCATGGTGCTCAAGAAATATGGGGAATGGCATATGTGTCCAGACTTCAGGGCCCTCAACAGGCTGACGGTCAAAGATAAATTCCCCATCCCGATTGTTGGTGATTTACTAGATGAAATGAATGGGGCTCAATTCTTTACTAAGCTAGACCTTCGTTCGGGCTATGGCTAAATTCACATGAAAGAAGTAGACATTCCGAAGACTGCTTTCTGAACTCATGAAGGCCATTGTGAATTCGTGGTCATGCCATTTGGTCTCTGTAATTCTTGTTGGCTTATAGGGGCCTGACCCAGGTTCAGAGATGATTTAGCCAAACAAATCCTGGTACTACTGGCCCTTTCGGCAACAGCACCGGGAGTGCGAACTGAGGTCTCACCCAAAGTAGTATGGAAGGGTGCTAGAACTAGGTTTCCACACCCTAGAGATGTTTGATGAATTTCAGTGGTCTGTAGATTTTCCCTGTGCGCACGTTGCTACGTGCATCTATCAGTACCTCACAACCTGCGATGCCGCCTTCGCGTAGTCCTGCTCTAGGCGCGATTCGTGTTATTACCCAGTTCCTTACTATTAACCCGATAACTGTCAGTCACTTAGCTTATCAATATGTGTCTAGTTATATTTAGCAGTGTTCAATATTCATATAAGTGCGCACGATAAAGAAAACAATATACTTAAATAGGAAATAACACAAGAACAAATACACAAGATTTGGAATCAAACTTCTCTTTATTATTCTTCTTCCTTGGTTACAGACTCGACTCTGCCCTACACACTTAGCTGCAGGGGTCTACGCACTCAGCTGCAGACTCTACTAGGCCCCTACGCACTCAGCTGCAGAGCCTCTTCCTACTACTATGACCTAAGACACTTAGACCTTTCTCTATGCTCACTATCTTCTAGACTCCATTCGTTTTCATCTATCTCTAATTATCTTTACAACTTAGAGCCTCGCTCTATTTATACAATCCCATGGGACGCAGATCATGGGTAGGCCGACATTACATTAAAAAACTTAGGACTAACAACCCTATGACTCAACATACATTTTGCACTCCGTGCCCGCAATTCGTGGAGTCTTACAACATGATTTGACCAAAACTTAGGCTTTGAGCCCCAAAACATGTTGTGGGGGGATTCCATGCCCAACAGGCCCCCAACACAAACATTGTGACTCGCCCTCGAGTCACTCTGTCAGCACGGTGATCTTGGTGCAGAGTTCGTCCAACCGGTCTCGAACAACCTGAATGTCTGCAACACACTGAGTTGCTGCTTGCTGAACCTATTGCATCCGTTCTTCTAAGACCTCCATGTCTGAATTGTGTCCTTACATCTGTACCGACATGTGTTGCGTATGTTTATAGTCCCGCTCCCTGGTCTAGCTCCTTAGGTTGCAAAGACTGTTCTTTAGCTGGTTATTCAGATAGCTGGCCCACCTATGTAGGCCTTCAAGCGACTACCATTTACTTTGGCTGGGAAGGGTTCTCCATTTAGTTTGACTAGCTGGACTGTGCCTTCATCTGTGACCTCTTGAACCTCGTATGGTCCCAGCCAGTGCATTTTGAATTTTCCCAGAAAGTTTTCAAACTTACTGTCATACAGTAGCACTAAGTCATTTACTTTGAAGGTGCGCAACTTGATATGGTGGTCGTGCCAGGCTTTTTGATGCTGCTTTTTTACCTGCTAATGAAATCCAGCCAGAAACCATTCTTCCTTGAGTTCTTCCAATTGCGCGAGCCTTTCCTACAGAGCTTCCTGGTCCATCATCCCTGTGAGCGCTGCTATTCGCAAACTAGGTATGATGTATTCCATCAGCATGACAACTTCCACGCCATAAACTAACCGGAAAGGTGTCTCTCCCATTAATTTCTTGTAAGTTGTCCTGCGAGCCCATAGTACGACAAGTACGCATAGGTCCCAATCATTTTGCTGCGCGGTTGCACACTTTGGTCAGCGTAGTCTCCAGTATTTTGTTGAATGGATCTACTGTCCCATTAGCTTGTGGGTGGTATGGTGTACTTTTCTCATGATACAACTAGAACTCTTCTGTGAGCGCGCTGATGGTTTCATTCAAGAAATGTGTTCCGTGATCACTCATTAAGATTTTCGGACAGCCAAATTGGGTCAACATGTTTTCTAACAAAAACTTCGCAACTGTAGTGGCCGTGCAGACTTTGACCGACTGTGCTTCCGCCCATCATGTCAGGTACTCTATTGTGGTGATGATTTAGCGCGCGCTCATCTTTCCCTGAGGTTTGATTGGTCCCACAAAGTCGACTGCCCATTTTTCAAACGGCTGCAGTTTCATTTGTGGATTTAACGACATCTCGTCCCTTCACGATGGTTTTCTAGTCCTTTGACATATATCACAGGACTTATAGTATGCTTTCAAATCCTGGTGTAGAGTTGGCCACCATAACCCTGCGCGAAGAATCTTTTGTGCGGTCGCGCGTCCTGCATAGTGTTCTCCTGTAGCGCTCCCATGTACTTCCATGAGGATCTAACCTTGTTCAAATTTAGGTACATATCTTCGCAATATCTCATCATTTCCCATTTTGTATAGGTGCCCCACGATGACAGAAAAATCTGTCGCGCACACCACCAATTCCTTTTTCTGTTGGACTAAGTATTCCTTCGGTGCAGTCCATGTTGTCAAAAAATGGATTATATCTTCGAAGTGTCTGCACATTACAAATAGTTGTGCATCAGGTAGTCCCTTCTTGAAATTCGTGGGTTCCTTTCCTGTCTCAATTCATGACAATTGATCTGGTCCTTTGTTCAGGCATCCCGGCTTGACTATGACCTCAAATTCATATTCTTGGAATAGTAAGAGCCATTTGCATATGTGCCCCCCCAATATAGGCTTATTGACCAGGTATTTCAACGCGGAATGGTCAGTATACATCTTGAAATGTCCTATGAGTAAATAATATCAGTATTTTTGGAGTGTGTACACCATCGCTAATCCCTCGCGTTTGGCAGTGGAATAGTTCTTTTCTGCTTTGGATAATCTCCGACTTACAAACGCGATCGGGTGATCCACACCCTACGCACCCTCCTATGTGAGTATTTCTCTCAGCACAATACATGACACATCAACATGTACATGAAATTCCACATCCCATTTTTGGAAGACCAAGATTGGAGCGGAGACTAGTTTCCCCTTCAGAACATCCAAACTCTTCATCCACTCATCATTCCAACAATATGTAACATCCTTTTTCAATAGCTTTTCCATCAACGCTATTATTTATGCATAACTTTTGATGAACTTCCAATAGTATCCAGTGTGTCCCAAAATAGCACGTAGTTGTTTAACACTTTGCGGTGCTTCCAAATTTAGAATAACGACAAACTTAGCAGGATCCACCACCTGTCCTTGTTTACAGACCACATGTCCGAGAAAGTTTCCAAAGGGAATGAGGAATGTGCACTTCTTAAGGTTCAGCCCAATCTGGTGTTAGCAACAAGTATCCAACATCAAGTGTAAGCTTGCTACATGTTGCTTAACTAATCCAAAGATAGTCCAATCATCCAGATAGACCTCCAAAAACTTGTGGATGTATTCTTTGAATGCAGCCACAATGACGCACGAAAAGATGGCTGATGCGTTCATCAGTCCAAACAACATAACGATGTATTGAAAGTAGCCCCATTCTGTTGCGAAGGTCATTTTTCTCCTGTCTTCCGATGCGATCTTGATTTCATGGTACCCTGAGAACCCATCCATGAATGAGTATGCTTCCTGACCACCAACATTCTCTAGTACTTTGTTTGTGAACAATGTCGGGAATGGATCGTGTACACAGGCGTCATTTAGCTTCTTGAGGTCCATACATATTCTTATTTCACCCTTCTGCTTTTTCTCTTGTACTACCATAGGACTCACCCAGTCGGATTCTTCCACTGGCTCAATAATTCTGGCTGTGAGCATTTTGTCTAATTCTTTGTGAACCTTTTCTTTATATTTCGGATTCAAGTGGTAAGGTCGTTGCTTAACTGGCTTCACATCAGGTTTCAGGGTGATCTTCATCATCCCTAAGTCACCAATGATCCCTTTTAAGTCTGTAATTTTGGTCGGGAACAAGTCTTGGTATTCGTGGAGTAACTTAGCGACCTTATCCACCGTGGCATTATCCCAATAGTCCCCAAGCATTGCGTACTTCGGCTCTGCCTCTATTTTAATGTTTACATGCTTTGTTTTTAGCGGTGCGGTGATGTCGGGATCCTCAATTGATGGTCCTCGAATCTCACGACAGCCTTCTATTTCTGGAATGCTAATATTTCATGGGTCCTCGTCATCCTCCTCAACATTTATGTTGTAACACTCTAGCGCGTAGCTCAGCTGTGTTGCCCATTCTGGCTGAAGTACTTCCATTGGCTTCTGGGGTATTTTGAAGATAACTGCTTTTACTACTTGTAGTACATCGGCAACAGTATCCCACCAATGATATTCAAATGTGAAAGTTAACAGAAATCCCTCGTGCAAGATATCCCATTTTCTCATACCATGGCAGAGCTTCGTCTCAGTATACCAATTCATGGGTATGACATCCAGGGTATGATAGAATAAATGTACCCATTTAGGGTGTGGCTCTTCCCCTTAGACCTTGGTACATTTCGCGAGGTGTATATGTGGATCATCCTGTCCATCATACTTGTCTACTAGCCAGATCTGTGGTTTCCCAAATTGTAGGCACATCATACTTTTGCATCTGTGCCAGTCCTCAAAACTTCTCTGATGTGTACCCCACCACCTTGCGGGCGTCACACGTAGTGCCCATTTTAGAGCATCGAACTGCTACTATTCTGGTACTGTGCTTTCAAATTTGTTCAGGAATTCATCCATCGCTGTCAACTCGTCATACATAGATAGATCCCTTACCTCTGTTGTCATGCAGCGTAGTGATCTAACCATCATATTGCAATTAAGCATTGATACTTCGTGCAACCGATTCTACTATTGTTCTATTTCTTCGTTTGAATCTGAAGCATAGGAGCTTTCGCACTCCCACGAAATCCTACCATCTTCAGTCGGGTTCACCCAATCCTATTCTTGTGCGGTTATCTTGCAGATACAATCGAGATCGTCATCACTATCATCGTCGCACACTGATTGAGTGTATCGCACTCCTTCAGATGGATCTAGCGGTACTACTATGCATAGTGACTTTTTCTTAAAAATCATTTTGTGCTTCTTCATATTTATGACTCTGTTCATATCAGTGGCCCAGTATATTCCTAGTAGCATGGGATAGGGATTGCTGTCATCAACAATCTCCATCACTTCAAAATCTACCAACGCACTTGCACCTTCAATATCCACCATTACCCCTTACAATCTTCCCATGGGAAAGATCTTCTGTTGGTTCACTATTCGCAATTGAATAGGAGACCATTGTAGTCGGGTCTTCCCATGCATTCCCATGTTTGTTTTGGTAGTACATTCGTGTCTGATCTAAGATCCAGGATTACCTGATCCATTTTATACTCACCGATTTGTGCAGTCAACCTCATTTCCCTTCCTGTGCACAATGCATGCTTTCCAAGTTTCCAGACCATGCACGGTTCTCTTGGCGCTGTGCACCTAGTGATAAGTTCCTGTAGTCCTTTTATTGCCTTGCTGTCGCATAACAATTTCATGCATGTCTCTAGAAAGGTAGTGAGCATTTAAGGATCCATCCCTGGTTCTAGTTGATCCTTACTACCTGAAGTGGAGGCCTCCGTGAAGCTCTTCTTAGCTTCCATGAATGTCTCCTTCACGCGTTCTAAATAAAATTCAAGTTCCTTTGTAGGAGCCTTGTGAACCCACACACTTTCTTCTGACTGCTTACCTTTATCATCGCCAGTGGTGATACCGCTTATGAGCATTATGTTTACATTTGGGTCTTCTTCGTGCAACTCAAACCTCATCATTTGCAAATTTTGAGTCGGAGGAGGCTAGAGTACCCATTTTCACGTAGCCTCACTATTAATGTAGGGCAGTCTTCTGCCTCATGATCAAACTGAGTATAGTACAAACATGATGTCCTTGTCGGATTTGTACAATTGCGGGCATACTGTCCTGGCCCTCCACAAGTGTAACAAATTAGTTGTCCGCAACCCCTTCCTGGTCCCATTCCACCTCGACCTCGTCTACGCCCTTGAAATCCAGCACACACTATTCCTACATTTGGGTCGAGGGCTCGCATTTCGGTCTGTACCTTGTAGGCATGAGTTCGATCCATCATTAGTTCATAGCTTCTACAAGTGCATTCATCATGGCCGACCGACCTGCAGAAATTATAAAACAATTGCTGGGACGTCTGTGTATACTTCTGCAATAGATGACAATTATTCGTAGTGTGTTTTCCTCCTATCTAAAAGATTACACACCATAGTGTAGGCGCCGTGCTTAGTCCTTCTTGTGCCTCAGGTCTTAACGGCATCAACGCTCCTACCGCTAAGTAATTCATGAATACTGGACAGTGGTCCTTGGCATGCCCCTGGCCTTTGCATTTTATGCACCATACCTCCTTGTGCGCCTTTGACCAAGGTGTCTTGTCCTGTTTCAAACTCTACATCTCCAAACACAGATTTTGCAGTTGCGCGTAGATTTTTTGGATACAATCTTATTGCCATCTCCAAAGCTTCGAATTGGGTGGAAAGCTTTTGTTGTGACATCGCAGTCCTTAAATGTGGTGTTAGTGACGCTACAAACCATGCGCGACGCTGTCCATCCGTCAAAGTCATGTTGGCTTCGCGAATCATACTCTTCAATCTTCAGTCCAAATCCCAGGGGGTCTCGCCCAGGAGCATCACGATCTCCTTAAACCCGATAATTGATTATGTCTTTGACTTTGGCCTGCTAATTTCCCTGTTCAACATGGCCTAGATTTCTGCGATTCATGCGTTTGGATGGTCATTAGAATGCTTAATGTACCATGTTAATGCGCGATCTTGCAACGCGCTTACCAATGTAGCCTTCTTTATATTGTCATCCATGACTCCTTGTGCTTCCCATACCACCATTACCATGGACCAAAATTGGTTCGAATCTTCATTCCCGAGTCCTCTGAATATCGACAGTTTGATTGCACTCACCATATTGAATTATGGTGGTGGCGAAGGTGGTGTGGGTGGAGATGGAGGTGAAGAGGGTGAGACGGGTGTTGGTGTAGGTGGAGGTGGTAAGTATGGAATTCACTGCCTTATCAAACTGACCGCGCTTCTCGGAGAAACTTTCATGAGCTCTTCCTCGCTTTCCCGCAATGGTGAAATTAAGGGACTAGTTTCTAATTCTTCACTACCTTCGCTTCTGTAGATCTTCCCAATTTGCGTAGTCCCAAACATTAACTTATTTGCATAACCCACTTTTCACACAATAGTATCTTAATCCAAGTGTTCAGAGATTTAATATACTTACCTTGCGGTCCTTTGAGGAAGTGTTGTTCCACCTCACTGTAGCTAACGATCGTATCTACTGCGAAATCAGTGATAAATCCGCCTATAATTTGATCGAGCCAATGGTCCACAGCTTGCGCGATCTTATAACCTGATGCTTCTAGTCTGCGCACTAATTTAGAGTCCACACGATTGGTTTGTCGAGCTTATACCTTCCCTTACTATCTAGTAGCTTCACGATCCACTCATACAACTCAGAAGGAAAGGATGAAAAGAAAATTTTGTGGATTTCCGTATATAAGTAGTGTTCCAACCATTATTCCTTAGGTACTCGCGGATTCCCGTTTTCCTGCGCTATGAACTCGTGAATATTCCAACCACCCTTCAATTTATTTCTTTGTTGGATTCCAATGACACGACATTAGACATCCCTTATGCAGATCACGGTCCCAGCAATAGAGCCATTTGTTGGCTTATAGGGGCCTGACCCAGGTTCAGATATGATTTAGCCAAACAAATCCCGACACTACTAGCCCTTTTAGCAACAGCCCATGGAGCGCGGACTGAGGTCTCACTCGAAGTAGTATGGGAGGGTTCTAGAACTAGGTTTTCACACCCTAGATATGTTTGATGAATTTCAGTGGTCTGCAGATTTTCCCTGCATGCACGTCGTTAGGCACATTTATCAGTAACTCGTAGCTTGCGATGCTGCCTTCACACCGTCCTACTCGAGGCGTGATCTGTGCTATTACCCAATTCCTTACTATTGACCCGATAACTGTCGATCACTTAGCTTATCAGTATGTGTTTAGTTATATCTAACAATGTTCCATAATTCATATAAGTGCACGCAATAAAGAAAACAATATACTTAAATAGGAAATAACATAAGAACAAATACACAAGATTTGGAATCAAACTTCTCTTTATTATTCTTCTTCCTTGGTTATAGACACGACTCCTCCCTGTGCACTTAGCTGTAGGGGTCCACGCACTCAGTTGTGGACTCTACTAAGCCTCTGTGCACTTAGCTGCAGAGCCTCTTCCTACTACTACGACCCAAGACATTTAGACCTTTTCTCTATGCTCGCTATCTTTTAGACTCCATTTGTTTTCATATATCTCTAACTATCTTTACAACTTAGAGCCTCACTCTATTTATACAATCTCATGGTCTGTAGACCACGGGTAGGCTAACATTACATTACAAAACTTAGGGCGGACAACACTATGACTCAACATACATTTCGCGCTCCATGCCTGCAATTCGCGGAGTCTTACAACATTATTTGACCAAAACTTGGACTTTGAGCCCCAAAACATGCTATGGGGGGATTCCATGCCCAACAATGCCCCATCCACTTTTCAGAGCCTCATGAATCACCTATCAAACCATATCTCATAAAATTTGTCGTTGTTTTCTTTGATGACATTCTCATCTACAACCTCACCTGGGAAAAACATCTTCAGAATGTAGATATGCTCTTGCAACTGCTCGGGAAGCATAAATTATTTGTCAAATTGTCCAAGTGCTCTTTTGGCATGAAAGAAGTTGAGTATTTGGGCCACATTGTGGGGCGTGAAGGTGTCAGGGTGGATCCCAAAAAGATCCAGGCAATGTAGGATTGGTCCCAACCAAAGACCTTGAAGAGTTTGAGAGGATTCCTAGGTCTCATCGGCTACTATCACAATTTTTTCCACAATTATGGTCGCATTGCTAGACCCCTCACTCACCTTCTCAAGAAAAATTCATTCCTCTAGAATGATGAAGCACAACATGCATTTATAGCTCTCAAACATGCCATGTGTTCCACTCCCGTATTGGCACTACCCGAATTCACCAAATCTTTTGTGATTGAATGTGATGCTTCAGGTACGGGTATTGGGGTTGTCTTAATGTAGGAAGGTCGACCCTTGGCCTTCACTAGCCAACAACTAAATGGGAAACATCTGGGACAATCTACCTATGAAAAGGAGATGATGGCCATCTTACATGCAGTGGATACCTGGTGACCATACTTACTGGGGCGATGGTTCCAAATCCACATAGAGCATCAAAGCCTTAAATATTTTTTGGAGCAACGCTTATCCTCACCACAACAAAATAAATGTCTAGCCAAAATGTTGGGATATGCTTATGAGATAATTTACAAGAAATGGCGTGAAAATGTCATAGTGGATGCTTTATCATGCCAATTTGAGGAAGACAACACCCTGCTAGCACTCTCTCTTCCCATTCTAGAGTGGATCGAAGAAGCTCTCAAAGAATGGTTTTCACATCCTTCTCTCTCCCAACTCATTCATAACTTGCAAGAAGATCGAAATTCCACGGTGGGCTACTCTTGGAAGGATGAGATTCTTCGCTACAAGGACAAAGTAGTGATATCACTGACATCCATCCTCAAAAGGCTCATTTTGGCAGAGTTGCACTCATATCCCACTGCAGGCCATTCAAGCTTTCAGAAGACTTATGCTCGCACTCGTCATTCCTTCTTTTGGACAGGCATGAAAAAGGACATTATTACTTTTCTAGCAGAATTGGATGCGTGTCAGCACCACAAAGGAGAAACAGTGAAGTCCCTAGGCACTTTACAACCATTTCCCATACCTACCTTAATCTAGATGGATATTTCTATGGATTTCATTACTGGTCTTCCGAACTCAGGCAACAAGTCAGTCATCATGGTGGTTGTGGACAAAATTTCTATGTATGTTCATTTTTGCGCCCTACCCCACCCTTTTACACCCACTTTTGTGGCTCAATCTTTCATGGACCAGATCTTCAAATTGCATGGCATGCCCACTTCCATTGTGTCTGATCATGACCCAATCTTCACCAGTAACTTTTGGCAAGAAATTTTCAAGCTACAAGGCACCCAACTCCAACTTAGTACTTCCTATCATCCCCAAACTAATGGACAAACTAAAGTAGTCAACAAATGTCTGGAGACCTACCTTAGGTGTTTCACTTCAGAAAAGCAACATCTATGGGTACAATGGTTACCTCTCACCGAATGGTGGTATAATACTAACTATCATGCCACCACCAAGATGACTCCATATGAAGTAGTTTATGGTCAACTCCCCCCTTCACCTACTTCTTATATCCCTGGAGCTCTAAGGTACAAGTAGTGGATCAACTCCTACAGAACCGCCCAACCATGCTCGCCCACCTCAAAAATAATATCCATCAAGCTCAGAATAGCATGAAGCAACAGGCAGACCAACATCGTTTAGAGTGCACATTTCAAGAAGGGGATCAATTATTCTTGAGTCTGAAACCATACAAACAAACATTACTCAGAGACAAGGGTCATAAAAAATTATCTCCAAAATTCTATAGATCATATCAAATACTTCAGTGCATTGGAGAAGTAGCCTACAAGCTAGCCTTTCCACCCATTGCAAAAATCCAACCTGTCTTCCATGTCTCATTCGTCAAGAAAGTGGTAGGGAACAATTGCAGAATTCAAACCAGTCTACTGGAATTGGATGAAGAAGGTTCAATTTGGCTCCAACCTGAACATGTTCTTGCCACGCGAGAACGGTACTTGCATGACCGCATGATCAAGGAAGTCCTCGTCAAGTGCAAAGACACCTCTCTAAAGGATGCAACCTGGGAACCAACCACTATTATTCAGTAGTTTCCGCAGCTTCAGCCTTGAGGGCAAGGTTGTTTTTATGGGGGAGGGCATGTTAGGGTCCAACCCTAACCCCCTTATTTATGTAATAGGGTTGAGTCATAGTTATAGTTAGTTAAAGAGTCAATAAAACCCATATTGATAATTGTAAGTGGTTGAATTGCATTTAAAGAAAGGGACCACCGTTAGTTGCAAATGGGCCATAGTATTAGATAGATGGTATTAATAGAACCATGGTATTGACCTATGGTATTGCATCTATGAATCCTATATAAAGGATAAAGACTCCCCATGGAGGAGCATCATGTCTTATTCTGTAATTGAGCACTGCTCTGTTGGAGGTTTCCTCCTCGAAGAGGCAAGTGAACATTGCTTTAATCTTTAAGTAATAAAATACATGTTGTTATTTCTCATTTTGTTCTGTGTTTTGGGTTGTATTTCTTCACATATTTGGTATCCTGACATCTTCTCGTAGGTTAAGAGCATAACAAACTTTGGGTCACAATGTTAGCAAATAAGGGATTTATATTGATCTAGATAGGATTAAAGCCATAAATGATTTACAACCCCCCAACTTCTTGAAAAAGGATGCAATTTTTCTTTGGGAAGATAAATTTTATTCAAATATTTATATCAAATTATGCCTTAATATTAAATCCCATAAATAAGGTGCTAAAGAATTATCAAATCTTTGAATGGACACCAAAAACACTAATGGTTTTCACCAATATCAAACAAGAAATCATAATATCCATTGTATTAGCAATTCCATATTGTTAATGAAATTTCGTACTTGACTCCTTTCCTTCAGAAGAAACTATCAACTCTATACTTACTCAAAAGAATAGTACAAGAGAAGATATGCATATCTCATTCATGAGAAAAACATTACAGGATTATGAGTTAAAAGATTCATGTTTATAAACTTTAGGCCTTTGCTTTAATACAATTTTTCTCTCACTTTAGAGTCTACATTATCTTAGCACATGTTATTGTTTATGTACCACGTCATCCTGTCAAGCCCATGCTTAATCATTAATTTAGAGAAGGAAAATTGAAAAACTGGTTGACAAATTTACAAGAGTATGATATAGAAATAAAACCCCTAAAGGTAGTAAAGAGACAAGGATTGTGTAAATTAATTACAGGTATTGAATTTGTAAATATTTTTCCTATAAATGTTGAAGAAGATTCTACCATTACAAGGTGTGATTGATACAAGGATATTGTCTTTTATTTAAATACTAGACAATTTCTAGTCGCAATCACTTCAAAAGAAACATGGCTATTGAAAATCAAAATCAATAATTATGTATTGATTTTTGGAATTTTATTAAAAATATATTTAGATGTCATCCCTTTAATATGTTTGAATCCTCCAATATCTCAACAAATTATTTACAAATTACATGAGGGAGTTTGTGGCAGACAATTTTCTCCTCTAGTAATTATTCAGGATTGTTAGAGTTGGTTATGATTAGCCAACATTATTTAAACTTGATTATATGATGACAAAAAAATGTGTTTCATGCCCCAAGAATACAAGGAAAAATGAAGAGAAGAGCTATGCCATTGAAGCTTATTTCATTAGAAAATCCATTCTCACAATTGGGATTGGATGTAATTGGTTTGATAAATTCAAGATATACTAAAGGTCATCCTTATGTCTTGACTACTATGGATTATTTCACAAAAGAGTTCAAATACATAGCACTAAAGGCTTCAAATTCAAAATATATAACATAGTTCTTGAAAGAAAATATATTTTCTTGATTCAGTATCTTGGAGAATTTTAGAACAAATAGTGGTTCTATGTTTTTTTGAATCAAAATTTGCAAATTTCTAAAGAAATTATGATATATTGATGTGAAAATCATCTAATTATTACCCACAAGTGAATGGTTTAGATGAATCAATCTATTGATTTTCTAGGGCACAACTAGAAATAATTTTTCTTCTACATGATAACTACTTCCAATGATCAGTTAGCATTAAGTTATATAGAAGAAAAATATCAACCATTAAACCATGAAAGAGGAGTAGAAAATGACCATGAAACCATGAGACAAGAGACACATAAATTAGGGTTGAGGTGAAGGAAAAACCCATAATTTCTTCCTTATGATAGAGAGAGTTCAAGATTCAACAATACATCAAAAACATCATCAAGATAATAGCCAAACAAATACACAGGAAAAATATGAACTTCTAGGCCCTCCTCCTAAGATTTTTTCCCCCCTCCTTCCTTCCTTTATTCGCTAAAACATAGCTCATGACAGGATTGATTATTGTGTCAAATGAGTAGAGATGATCTCCTTTATATAGTGATCAAAGGGGGGTGGAATGGGTGCTTCTTAGAGGCCCAACCAACTTAAAATAACAAGAGGCCAGCATAAAATATTTGGAGGAAAATATTTAAGCTTCAAATTTTCTAATTTATGTTCAAGATGAAAATACCAACCATGGCTACCATATTTTCAACACTCCCTCTTAGCTAGGGAGGTATTGTTCATTCTCTCTCTCAATATAAATCTCCTAGCCCACATCCTAAGGGAGATATCGTCAGTCTCATCATAAGTAAAGATACATAACACCCAACACATCCCACAAGCCACAACCACATGGCATCCAGGTCAATGCCCTACTGACTAATGGGATCAATAAATGAGGCCAAACTAACAATGTGCACATAATACATCTCCCTGAACAATCCATAGGTCTCCCGATTCAAAACCTAAGGGAGGAAATTCAAGATCAACAATATACATAGGGTACATCTCCCTGACCATAACAAGATCTCTCGGCCCACAACCTAAGGGAGGAAACTCATTCTTCCCAACCAAACCACATGTATCCCAACCATAGCCTAAGGAAGGGAACTCAATATTAATCTCCCTAATCAAACCATAGGTCTCCTAGTCAAAACCTAAGTGAGATATCACTAAATTAGTGTCCTTGACCAAACCAATCTACCGTAAAAGCCTAAGGGATCAATTCAGGCCTTAGAACTAAGCTCCCTAGCCATACTCACTAGTATCCTAGCTCACAGTGTAAGGGAGTGATAATATTATCGACAAATCCATAGATATCCCAACACACAACCTAAGTAAAATTCATGACGCTATCAAACAATACTCCCACTCCACAAGGATTCTCAACCATTCCAATCTTCTCACATCGGTAGGAAATTGAACAAAAAAAATAGCCATGGTGGATTTCAACACTTTATTGAACATTCCAGCAAACAACAACATCCAACTATTCATTCAACTTTAGCTAGCGCTTCTCGTAACATAAAACATCAATAACCTACTCATCAACAAAAAAGTGTGCCATAATAAAAACCAACATAAAATCAAATAGAACAATAACCAAATTCAAAAATTAGCTACATTTCCAGCTTCAATCGTGCTATATGCAACAAGACCATCCATGTCACACAACACCGAGAATGCATCCAGTTCAGATAGAGTCAGCGATTTCATGCATCAAGTGGTTCAATGGGCGAATAGGAGGAATTCATCAAATCAACAATAGAATCTCGCATATTTTTCAAATTTTCCTCAAGCAAGTGTCCATGGAATCATGGTCCATCAGGGCACAACCTCTGGAAGGATTTCACTAGGCTTGTGCCATACTTCCAATCTTACAATTATTCAATCAAATCCCTCTTACACTAGACAAAAATGACATTAGTCCTTGTCAGAAACACTTCATCAACACATATCAGAAACGTTGTGTGCTCTTCTTCAATAGATTTAGATTAATCTTCAAGACTTCAATCCATATTCACAACTGACTTCTTTACATCATGGAGAAAAAAAGGCTTCAATTAGGATGATCTTGTCTGCTCCCTCTAAGTCCAAAGGCTCATCCAATCCTGAGTCTTCTTGTCACTTTGTTCTTCCATCTTTTCAACGATTTCCACAACCTTGACATACTTCATCATGTATCGGCAATCCTCACTAGGAGATAATGGAAGAAAAAATACAACCAAGAAAGGCATACCAAGGCAAGAGGCTCATAATGAAATAATAATAGAAACACTCAAGAAAGTAATTATCTCTCAAGAATGTGTCAGTGCCCTCTTGATATTAGTATTCCCAGGTCCAGTCAACCTCTTTCAATTCATAAAGGATTTAATATCATCCTTATCATCATCAAGGAGTCCACATCATCCAAATCATTATGGTTTCTTCTCTAAAATGGACATAATCAGTTCTAAGATTTGGTCCATAAGCCTTAGGTTTTATTTTCCAAATCCTAAATAGGGTTTACAAACCATAAATCCCTCTTAATATTTAACCTTTTCTCATCCATCTTGCACATTAATCTCATTATCAGGATGCCAAATATTCTATATCTAGGGTTTCTTCTTTGAGGGGGAAGCAGTTGATTCATAAGGGTTTCAACTCTAAACCCTAAAGTTTATTCTAGCTTAGTCTAGGGTTTTACAAACTCATTCTTGGACCCTTTTCCCAACTTCATCATTTTCACTATTAGACGTAGTGTTTTGTACACAAATACTACTAGGGAATTCTTGATCAAACCCTTACAAGTGTTTTGCAAACCAAAACATTCCAAGAAATTAAACTTTCAAACCATAAATACTTCACATGAATAAATTCATCCCTGGCCTCTTTAAATCAAGAAACACTTTACTCGTAGTAGTATTTTATTCTTCACAATGCAATAGGCTTTATTAATGTCGTATTGTCCAAATAACCAAGTTCTTCAGATCAGAATGTCCACAATCATTTATGACTTGGTCTTTGATATTCAAAAATTGAATGCAACCTTCATAATCTAGTTTCAAGAATGCTTCCAAGAGATCTCCTTCTACAAGGCTTATTCCAAATCTTTATTAAGAATTCTAACAACTACAAGGATGCTTCAATTGACTTCTAGAAGGGGTAATAAGAGTTTTTCTTTTAAACATCTGTTTAAAAAACAAATCCCTTTGTACTTCTTTAGCACACTACTTTGCAATAGGCCTTCTAAGATTCTCAGTGATATATTCAAGTTGGCCTTTTATAATGTATAACATCCTTTTTCTATGTCTAGAATATAACTAACGTCAAAGTCAACTCAAAAGTAAAGTATTAAAGAGGAACAAATCTCATCCTCCATCTTAACCTCACAGAGATTCACATCATGCCTTAGAAAATAGCCTCAGACTTCGCATTGTCCCTCAAAGAGGTGTGCCTTAGATCTTCACATAGTACTTTGAATGAGTTCTCCACTGAATCACTCCTATGTGATCAAAACAACAATCTATTGTTATGTTGTGATATCAATGTGGAACCATAGCAAAGTCAAACCATAACAATGAAGTGATGGAGAATTACGATGACGTGACATGCAACAACATACGAAAATAGGCACCAAAACAAAATTTGAATCCCTCCAACAAGAACTAGTTATAACAGGCTTCATCCAAAGTAGATTCAAATTCTTGCAAATTTAATGAAAATAATCAAATCTATGATCCTTCACACTTGTAGATAATTAAAATATGGAAAGACTTGTTCGAATTTAGAACCAATACTCCATATGTTCTCATGAGAGTGATTTCATCAAATAAAGCAAGAATACCATGAATATATTATAACTTGTATAATAGGAGGTTCTACTTATTTTATATGCACAAATATCACACACCATTTATGGCATCTAATAGAACCCACGCACATAGACAAGATCACAGTGATGTGTTAAGCCAAACTCGCGCATTATACACTTGATAATTTATCTTTGTGACTCATATTTCATTTTGCCCAAAATTCATAGCCGTTAGGTCCCTATAATACTAGTGTATTCCGTCATTTTTATTGTCAGTGTAGCCCCCTATTGTTATTGTTATGCCCTTACATTATTATTGTTATGTCGGTTCTGATTATATTGTGATCCACTATACTCCTATATATAGAAAGGATGTTTTCTCATTTGAATCATCCAAGGATTTATCATTTGTGTAGTGTAAATGAGGTTTCCCCCTCTAAGAGGCTAATTTTGAGATTGTTGATCTATCTCTTCTTCTATTTTGTGAGCTGGTTGCATAACATTTGGTATCAGAGCTTTGGATTCTAGGGTTTCACTTCTTCAAACAGATCATCTTAGAATTTTCGCTATAACTTGTTTTCTATGAGGCTTCAAAAGATGAAATTTTTACCACATGGAGAGGAAATCTCGGAGAACTTCATGTACAAATTTCAGATCCTGTTTCACTATATTTTCAGAGGAAATTAGGGTTTTTGTGGGCTCCAGAATTCTTTATCAAACATGTGACCTATGAAAAATTGTCATTAATTTGTTTCTACGAGGCTTCAGAAGTTAAAATTTTTACCACATGGAGCTGAAATCACAAAGAACATCGTATAAAAATTTCAGATCTTGTTTCACTATATTTTCAGAGATATTATATGAGGAAGTTATGGTTTTTGTGGGCTCCAAAATTTTGTCTCAAATAGGTGACCTAGGGCAACACGTCATAACTTTCGTTTCAGGAATTGGATTTTAATTTTGAAGTGGTAGAAATTTCATGGAATTTTTTTTTTTCGTGTAGCAATTTTAGGGTCGAAGGTTGAAACAATGACACGTGGCATCCTATACACCTTCACTCTACTGAACTAGTCCATAATCAAGCCATCGTGGGAGATTTGGCATAACTCTTTCTCGAAGAATCCAATCTCAATCATACTTGTAGGTTTAGAAAGAGGACTTAGAGAGCTACTGCAGGAAGAAATTTTAGAAATGGGAGATCCAAAATTACAAAGTTACAATCGTTTCAAGATCGAGCTCGTAAAAACAAGAAAAAATTGTGTATTTTTTTTTTAAATTGCATAACTTTTGTTTGAAAAATTAGTTTGAAGTGATTCAAAAGGAATAGTGAAGCATAGATATCATTGTTTTATTTCAAAATTCCCCATAGAAAGAAAATGGAAACACCTAGTAAGCAACCATAAAGCTCTACTATGACACATGAAGAAGAGGAAGAAATGCAACATGATATATCAAAACTACGAGACCAAGTGCAACAAATTTCACTCTCACAAAAAGTAACAAAAGCAAAGATGGATGGTTTGAAGAATGGAATGGAAGCTAAGATCAATGGTATAGAAGAAAAATTGAAAGGAAACATGGACAATTTGAAGAAATATTTGACAAAATTGCTACAAGAAATGCTTCCTAATGGCGAAAAGGTAGTAGAGGAAACTCATGATGAGAACAAAATAAATGTTAATCATGATTTCATAGACTCTAAAATTGGATTGAGACCCACCATATTTCAAAGATAAATATGAGGAAGTTTGATGGCAAGGATCCCGTAACATGGATACTACAGATGGAGCAATATTTTGATCTCCATAATTTGCAAATCACACAAAAGGTATGCATTGCAACTTTATATTTAGAACCTAATCAGTTTGTATGGTATTGATGGATTTTCTCTTGTAAAAAAATTGTCACTTGGTCAATTATTATGGAGGAAATGATAGCACATTATGAGGATACAAAGAGAAACACCTTCTTTAGCCAACTGATAAATATCAAACAAAAGGGTTCAATAGTGGAGCACATTGAGGACTTTCAAAAATTGAATATAAGGGTAAATGTTATTCCAGAGGAGCATAGGATTGATGTCTTCATAAGGACTTTAAAGGATAACATCCAACATGAGGGTCACCTTTCAGAACCTGATTCATTGGAGAAGGCATTCAGGTTGGCAAGAAAAATTAAAATCAAAATTATGGCAACAAGGGATCCTACCACTCACAACTATAAATATGGAAATGTTGTTTCTCCTAACCTTCCAAAACCTAAAAGGTTGACACCACAACAATTGGAAGAAAAAAGAGAAAATGGGCTTTGTTATAGTTGCGATAACAAATACACTAAAGATCATAAGTGTGCTGAGAAGAAATTAATTTACATAAATTGTGAAGAGGAGGAAGAAAAGGAACGAGAAACATCAAAAGAAGAAGATATAAACTAGGAACAAACCCCAAATAAAGAAGAAATGAATCTGGCCATATCTTGTAATGCATTGGTAGAAATTACCACTCCTCAAACTCTCAAGATAGAAGGACATATCAAGAAGAAAGTTAATAGTGTTGATTGATTCAGGAAGTACCAATCATTTTATTCATTGTAAGATAGCCAAGGAATTGAATTTCTTCCTATATCAAACACTAGAGTGTCAAGTGATGGTTGCAAATGGAGGAACCATAAATTGCTCTGAAAAGTGCCATAATATCAAGCTATCCATGGGAGAATATGTATTGAATAGTCCAATGCTTTACATTCCAATGGGTGGTGTTGATGTTGTACTAAGAGTCCAATGGTTACAATCTTTGGGTACAATGACTTTTAATTTTCAAGAATTTTTCTTCAATTTGTTATTTGGGATGGAAAGGAAGTTGAATTAAGGGGTATCGCGGGGAAACCAAGAAAGATAATCAACTCTAATGGCATGAGAAAGCTTCTAAAGAAATAACAACGGGGCGTAATTACACAATTATGTTCACTAGAGGTTCAAACATCAAAATCATCTATTTCTCCAGATCTGCAAAAAGTGTTGGACAATCATTCTAAGGCTCAAGCACTAGAAGATCACATCGAGCATTAAAAAAACAAGTTCTCCAAATCTTAAAGGATAACCTCACTTTGTAGAAAAATAGAATGAAACAATAGGCAGATCAACATCACATAGAAATAAGTTTTGATGTATGTGACTGAGTATTTTTACAGCTACAACCATACAAAGACATGTCTGTCAATCAAGCTAAGAAGGATAATAAATTATCACCAAAGTATTATGGTCCTTACAAGGTGTTACAAAATATTGGTACTATGGCATACAAATTAGAGCTTCCTGCATCTTCCCGAGTGCACCCAGTTTTCCATGTTTCATGCTTAAAGAAGGTTATAGGTGAGAAGTTCCCAACTCAAACAATATTTCCAGAACTCAACGAGGAAGGAAAAATCATATTGGAACTTGAAGCGGTCACGGAAACAAGAAATCGACAACTACGAAATAAATCAATTTCAAAGTATCTCATCAAGTGGAAGAACTTACCCATTCAAGATTCCATATGGGAGGATAAGCATTTTATACATAAGCATCTAGAACTACTCAAGCATTGACGACAACACTTTTTTGAAGGAGAGGGGCATGTTAGGTCCCAATAATACTAGTGTATTCCCTAATTTTTATTGTTAGTGTAGCCCCATATTGTTATTATTGTGCCCTTACATTATTATTGTTATGTCGGCTCTAATTATATTGTGACCCCTTAGAATCCTATATATAGAAAATAGGTTTTTTCATTTGAATCATCCAAGAATTGTTCATTTGTGTAATGTAAAGGAAGTTTCCGCCTCGAAGAGGCTAATTTTGAAATTGTTGATCTATCTCTTCTTCTATTTTGTGAGCTGGTTGCATAACAACCACAGACTCTAGCACCATAGCCATAATTTTGTTCAACCATCATACAATATTAATGCACAGCAATTCAATTACATTTCTCAAAATCCCATGCCAAATTGTGTCATGTGTTAATCGCTCCAACTGCACTTTATAATCTGATTTCCTAATGCACAACAGTGACATGTACATCAATGTCTCTAGACTAGATCAAATAAAAATAATAGACGATTACATTAATGATAATACATAATGAGTTCTTCACACCATCATCAAAGGACCATATCATGAACATACATATATGTTTTCTTCGCTCAACCCTATCCTTACACTTAATTGCAACTCAGGACCACAAACAAGTTCACTTTCTTCTTTCATAGTCTTATGATGAGGGATAATAATGAGATTATAGTGTAAGGATTAAGATTCCAAAGGAGCTTAGACATTTAATAAAAAAAGAGATCAGAATCCATATAATAGTTTCACAAGAGCTTGCTTAACAGAGTATGAATAAATGTCATATTGGGGCTCACTTAACATCACAGAGATGGACCATAAAACTCACATATATTTCATAGAACAACTAAGTCACAAGAGCTTGTTAATAGGATGCCACAGAAGGGTTAAAATGAAACTGAGGAATCTCGCATGGATCATAGAAGATACATAATCGTATGAACAAAAAAATTGCATATCTATATTACAGGTGATCACAAAGCCCAAAATTTGTATAGCCTTAAGATCTTCACATATACTCATAAAGGAGTCTAAGAAATATTTGTATAAGAGTGATCATGATGTTCCTTATCCAAAATTCTCTTCAACCCTGCTTTGATACTGTGTTGATTTCTAGAGCACAAGTAGAAATAATTTTTCTTCTACATGATAAGTACTTCCAATGAGCAACTAGCATTAACTCCTCGTAGAATTTATTAAAAATCATTAAGCAATTATGCAAAATAAAAATATCAACCCTCAAACCATGAAAGAGAAGTAGAAAATAACTCTTATCTCCTTTTAGATTTAACTCTTATCTCCTTAAATATATGAATGGTATTGTTCAAAGGTTGTCTATAAATGGGTGACACTTCAAACACTTCTTTTTATAATAATTCATCAACCCCACTTGTATATTCTCTCCTATTGTTTTTATACATATATTTTATCATGTCCCTAAAATCCATGATCATTTTTGTTTCTTCTTGACTCCATTTTCCCAATGAATAATGTCTTTTAGATTTTCAGCTCCCCATAGGGGTTCATTGTCCCATAGTTGTAGGCAACTATTGAACAACATCCATTGTCAATAGTATTCTATATTTCTTAACCCTATATTATAAAACATTTTTCCTTTTACAACACTTAATAATTTTTCACATATGTAGGTCGAAGGAGACATCTTTACTAGTTTCTCCCCACATAGTTCACCAACTGAAACATCATTACTTAGTCATTTTTGTGTATGTAGTCTCCCTCTTTCCCAAAGTTATCCTGAACTAGTATCATGCATTCATCATTTTCACCCACATTTTTTAGCCTAAAAATTGCACCCCTTCTCATACTTAGCGATTTTGCTTCCATGCAGGTTTTGGGAGACCTTTTGTTTACTTACTTCCCCACATTTTGAAGCCTACATGACTTGAAACAACCTGGAAATCTCCACACTAAGTTATTTTCATAATTAACAACTCCTCTCCTCTTGCATGTGGATACAAGAATTAGCCTTGCCTGACACTATCCCACACTCATGCCCTCCATCTTGCATTCATTATATTTCCATTGCCTTTTTTCAAGATGCATTACATAAATCTTAGCTATCATATACTTCACATGATTGAAGTTCTTTCTTGTAATGAATGAGGCACGTTTTTCACTATTATTTGGCTATCCTTTCAAATTAAATCAATAATTGCTATTTATGAACCACCTTTTCTTGCAGATATTCACATAGAAGAGGTTAGTATTACAGTTAACACTGCCAAAGTTTAAAATTAGCCATATTTTAGTTCATTCTCCTCTTAAAAAATGATAATAAATATTAAAGAAAGATTCCAAATAGAATAAGATAAGTTTTTTATGGAGATACTATTAGTACACTTGGGTGAAGAGATCATGATTTCCAATCGTCGATTGCTTACTAATGGTATTCAAGACCTAACCCAAAACAAAAGAGTAACAACAAGGTTTGGACTTTAGGCATTGCACATATTAGGTGCATGTCGAAAGTATTTTATTTTATAGAGTTAGTTTTCTTGTGTGTTGATAAATTTCATAATAGAAAGAGACACATATGACTTGAAGAAGTTAGTAAGAGTCCCATTCCTCTAACTCTAAATTTATTCAACAAAATGCTTCGACTTCGTGAGGATAACTGAGTTTTTAATATTGCAAAAACAATTCCTTCCTCACTAAGTAAAATGGAGGAAAATGTATTCTCAAGACGTTCTTGAAAAGGCATACCAAAGAACTAGTTAAGACCAACAAAATCGACATATGCACATTGGATAGTCACACGGAATATGTTTGGTTATTTGCAAGGATTATTGGTCAAGAGTATACGATTTTTGTTCACACACACACATATATATTATTTTCTACTTATTATATCCATGAGGGAGCCATTTTAAATTGGGTTCATAAATTTTTTGTTGAAATTTCATTCCAAATTGAAATTTTACTCAAAAAATGAAGTTTTACATGTCTTCATACCTGGGTTATGCTATCATTTGTTGTAATGTCTTCAAAGGTCTACCAAGGACAAGACATTCAAATTTTGAGTTTGACTTAATACAGTTCTAGTACCATTCACTATGGAAGCACAAATCTCAATTCCATTTTTATCAAGTAAAGAATTTCTTCCTTGTAATATGTAGGAAAATTTTGTGTGGTCCTTCTTTCAATAGATGCTCCTATCAAACCTTGGCCCTTTTAGAAATAAGATAAATTTTTAGGTACAAGAAGAATTTTCATTTATTCACTTGCTTATATTTAAAGAAAGTCCCTAGTGCTTCCAATTTATGTTTTTGATCAGTTTGTATTGATAGAACTATGTCAACATACAAATATTAGGCACATTTCTAAAATAAAAAAAGAAAGAAACAATTTATACCTTTTCCTATCGAACTTGGGAGTTCTAGTGTCCAGAGAATCTCCAACATTGATGAATATGATACTCACATGGGGAGTTTTAAAGTAAATGAATTAGAAGTAGTTAAGGGTTTTCACCTCGACAATATTTTTCTTGCTCGTCTTACTTCTATACGATATGGTGTTGTATTTCAAGCAAGACATGTTGAAGGCGAAGGAGATAATTAGGTCTTCCATGATATCCTTCAAGTTTTCCGTGAAGATGTTAATACCCTATACAATACTAATAAGCAATATAGAAAACATGAAATTTTGTTGCAAGTACTGGTTCTACCCCTCAACAACCCCAAAAGAGTACTTCTAATTCTGTAAGTCAATATACAAGAAAATAACCAAGGAGAAATGATGGTGATGGTGTTGGAGAAGGTAGTGATGGAAACCATCCCAAGTTTAATATAGAAAATATTCACATTGCTGAAGCCAATTTAAAAAGGGAAAGAAATAACACACAAGGGAATATTTAGGATAACCAAAAGATATTAACATTCAATTAATGGAAATGATAATTAATGGAAATTGATAATCTTGACAAACTATTGGAGGTACCAAACTAGACTAAAAAACAATCATGGAAAAGGTAATCAATTTATAAAGAATGGGCTCAAGAAAAGCTTACTGATTTTGAAATTGAATTGACTAAACGACATCATGCAGTGTGTGATAGATGTTATAGGAAAATATAATTTGAAATACTTTAAAAATGTAGGTTTTCAATATGATAAATTCATAAATCAATGTCAAAGTAGTAAACCATCCAAGTCGTTAGAATTCCATCAAGCAATTGGAGATGCATTGGTTTATTCGATTTCAAAGTGGGAAATAAGAAATGTAGTGTTAAGGAGGAGAATAAAGGAATCGGAAATGACATTATTACTTAAGCCATTGTTTGTAGAACTAATATCCACCATCAGGCCAACTCAAATTTCAAAAGACACACTTGAAAGCAGTTTCAAAAGACACACTTGAAAGAAGTTCGAGGATCAAATAAGCTTCAAGTTTGTTAATTGTAATATGATAGTACATGGCCGATAATATAAATAGAATGATTGACATAATATTGGAAGTATGGGACGCAGTCATGACCTTAGCCAATTTTTTCGTTTAAAGTAATCTCCCATTGAATATTTACAAAAGGACCTAGAGAATTATGAGATGTTATATAAGGAGACTTTAGATTTATGATGAAAGTATCATATATGAATGAAGTCCAAGGTACAATGAAGCAGTTAAAATCTTGTTGGAAGGAAAGAGTTATAATGCTCTGAGAATTATTTACCTATGAATGAAGTCCAAGGTACAATGAAGCAGTTAAAATCTTGTTGGAAGGAAAGAGTTATAATGCTCTGAGAATTATTTACCAAATGTGACAACATTAGGAGAAGAAGAAATGATTTATTCTTTAGGTTAATCGAGGTGGCTAATGAGTTGTAGGGTTCCAATTTTAATTATGGATGTAATATTATTAATTTGAGAGAAAATGAAAGAACATGTTGATGTATTAAATATTACATGGAGCAATGATTTCAACTTGTTGATTTCCCTAAAGCAGAAATTGAGAATTGGTTAATTCATTTTGTGAACAAGAGCGAAGGCCAATCAAAGGTAGTACATCAAGTCAAATATGATTTAAAGGAGATTGAAGATGAATTAATTCAATTCTAAGCATGAAGTGACTATTGCACCATTACAAAATTACGTTGAACAATGGATCAAATATGCTCTAGAAAATATAATGACTTCAAAATGACTCATTGACAGTTCTAACAAGTAGGGATTTAACATACATCTAATATTTAAATTGAGGAGGTCTTCAACACAAGTAAGGAGTTTTTTTTCCATCACTATAAGTAAATTTTCTAGTTTGAGTGTCCTATCTTTTGCTTTTGAGTTATAAATCATGGAGCCTTCTTAACTTTGGAGTTCTCTAAGTATGAAAGGTCAATTCTTAATTGTAGTTTCTTTTCTCGTTCAAGTTTTTTTTCTTATTTATATGGTTCATGAGAGCCCCATCCCTATCATTTAATGGACAAATGCATTTTAATTTCTTGGATATTATAAAATTTTATTTGAACAACTATATATTTATTTTAAAAAATTCCTAAAGAACCACTAAGAGTTCATTTGTAGCGCATGATCTGTTGACTTTAAGTTATAAAATTAAGATTGTGAGTGTGTAACTTTTTTCATCTCTATAAATTTGAATGCAATTATCTTTTAAAGCTATCTACAAATGCATTCCATGATTATTTCTATCTTCCAAATGTGTGATTTTTTACTTAAATCATTATGGAAATTGATAATATTCAACTTCTGTATTCAAGCTTCTGTGATCCATAATGTGATCAAAGTCTTCTAGTAGAAATCATATAAGAGACTTTTTTTTGGCTAACGCGCTTTGAAACAACAAGTGTAATTCATCATCAAAACCAAGTTTCCACAGAAAAACTTTGCTTAATATTCAACTTTATTCATGTTTTATAAATATTATATTATATTATTGTGAGTATTTAAATCCTCGTCTACTCTTTCATGTACTTTTAACATTCAATATTCTTTGCTAGGGAGGAGTTCCACCTCCATCAGAATGAGGGAGGACAATTGTTCTTTGAAATGTTATCTTTGAGATTTTACCCAATCCCATTGCAAACAAGTACATGGAAATATTCCAGGGACGACATATAACTTAGATCCATTTGAATTAGTCTTGGGAAGAGGTGCCTTCATCTAAGAGAGAACCCCGCTCACACCATTTATTATTTTAATATCAAAATGTAATTTTTTTAAATGTATTTTAGAAGTGTTTTTTTAATATCAATATGAATTTTTTCCTTAAATATAATTTAAAAATATTAAAAGTAAATAAAAATTTTAAAAAAATTCAATTAATTTAATCTATTTTTAAAGGAAGAAATATAAAAATACAAGAGTGAACTTTAATGAGAAAAATTATTTGCCTACGAAGGGGTAAGGACTTGTATAAATATTAGTGGGTAGTGAAAACTAGTAAGTGTGCACATTTAGTTTGCTCCTACTTATTAAAGTGCTGAAAAACACATAAATAATAGTAGGCAGTAACTCCTGGTAAGTAAGGGGTGGCAGGAGGGGGAGGGGTTATTCTTATTCCAATGGAAAACAAGTAACTGAGTACTCCTAGGGGTGGGCAGAGGTCTAACAATCAAGCTAAAATGTATGGCTTCTTGCTTGGGCTAATCTTAGCCAAAGATCGAGAAGTCACTAAGATTGTAATAATGGAATACTCTCTCGTCACCATACAACATTTATACAAAGGTTCCTTACCTAAGGACAATAATCTTAAGCTACTTCTTCTCAGAATTATGGGTGCACTGTATCATTTTCACCATAAGTACTATTTTCATATCCTAAGATCTCAAAATACTAAAGCTGATAAACAAGCTAACCTTGTGTGCCTTTTAAAAATGGGTCAGAAAAACATAATGATTTGTATGGATGGCAGAACATCCCATGAAAATCCCACCTTCTCTTATAGCATATATGAAGTCTAAACAAGCCCCTCTACTATCCTATATGAGAAAAAAAAAACGTTGTTACAGCTCCTAACCACACTTCCCCCCTCCCAAGGATGGACTAAAACTATAATACTCACAATTTATGTGGATGGAAAATTTCTTAGGATGGTGTGGCTTGTTGTGAGCATGGAAGCCTTGCATGGGAATGTTTCCCAATACCTTCGCATCCCTGAAGAACAATGGTTGGACAAAACTATGTCCATCACTCAAATTTCGCACCAGGAGAATTGATGTGTTTATGGTGGTGGGTTATTATGGAATCTAATGGTGAAAGGGCCTGTTCTGTGTGTGAATTCTCAGGCTCTCTATTTAATTTCAGGGGCTATGTCTTTAATTTGCAATGGTGCTTGACATATTCTCCTCTATGTTGAAGCCACAATTATAACTTTGTTTGTGGCAATGTAATTGGCTTCATTGGAGTGTTGAGAGTCTCTTTGTTATCTCTAAAAGTCAAAATTATCTCCAATTTTGGTTGTGGCAGTGCCTTCAGCTTCCTTGGTTGGTCACGGGTCTCTCTGTCACCTCCAAAAGCCATTATTCTCTTCAATTCATCAAGTGGTAGTGCAACGGGCTTCTCTTGTGCATCATAGGTCTCTCTGCTAGATTCGAAAGTCACAATTCTTTTCAACCTTGTTTGTGGAAACACATTTGACTCTTTGGATCATCTTTGCGGGAATCACCTCAGACATCTTGACTCTCCTTATGCTTGTAGGTGTCTCTTAATCTTTAATGAGCATTAGTTCCTCTCAACTTCCTTTAATCTACAAAATATCTACCCCATATGTGGAAACCTACTTGGTACCTATTTCTCTGTCGACTTTATATCCTAGGCTTGGTGATCTCCACCCTGTGATATTGAGTTGTCTCTCTTATAATCCCCTAATGTTGGCCTTACATCCAATCATTGAAATCCTCGAATTGGTACATGGGCTACTCTACAACCAATCCTCTCTGAAAATAGGGCCCCTTTTCTCTATTCTTGTTAATGATATTTTTTTTTTTTTTGTAAATGTGTTCTTTTGCTAGGCCAATTTTGCAGAGTTCATGTATGTCGGCCATCTATATTAGTACATTCTCAACCAGCCATTTATAGTAGTACGTTTTCAACTACATATTTTTTAAACACTTATCATTCCTCCCTTGAAAGAGCCTACATGAAAAACAAATGTAATGATTTCCCATGTATTTGCGTGACCAGGCACAAATTTAATAGAAAACCTACTCATTGACGTTAAAAAAGAGAGTATATTTATTTACACCTTGTTCCTATCTATTTTTATTCATATACATGCTTAAATTATGGTGGGAAGTAACTAATGATAAATATGTTATTTATGTAAGTATGAACTATTTTTAAGGATTTTAATTTTGGGTGATTTGCTTATGAATGTAACAATGAAAAATTACCATACAAACATCTAAAAATCGTGGCATAAATATTGTAATTGCATTTAGAAATTATGGTAGAAAATTTTGAGGCAACTATCCACATGGCATTATAAATTATGGTAGAAAATTTTGAGGCAACTATGCACATGGCATTATAAATTATGGTAGAAAATTTTGAGGCAACTATCCGCATGGCATTATATTGTGCAAATGTTGTAATAAGACTTTCAAGTGATGGCCCAATCAAATGTTTGAATTTTTTTCAATAATATTGAAACATAAGGCAAATCGATTGCTAGATTCCTACCTTGGTAGGAACTAACAAGTGCTACATAATAGTTAGTACCTAAGGCTTAGTTTAAATATCACTAAATTAAAGTAAAAACACTAAATTCAAGTTAATGTTTAGGTTTAGAATCCAGCGAATTTAAGTTTTACTAATTGGTAAATTGATTTATTTTGTTAATTTCAATTATGCATTGTGATGATAGAGAATACAATCCTACCTAGCAATAATGATAATGTCTTATTGTAGTGATGATGTTTTTTTCAGGGTATTTTTCAAGGATTCACATATTATACCTACGTATAGTATTATAGGTGATTATTATGGTGTGAAAAGTAATGCATATAGGATGTAGGAAAATACTCCATAGAGAACATGTAATTTACTATTAAAATTTGTAGATTTTTGGCAAATTTCATCCATTTAATCATGTAAAAAATAGGTGGTTTTTAAACCAAATTTAAGAAAATGTCCAAAAAATAACCAATTGATGAAATTTGGCCCCTAAATTTTTCCCTAATTTTTGTTGAGAAGGTTGTCTAGAAGGCCTTACATTTTCTATGTAAAGTATTGATACATATTTTTTCTTGTTGTGAAAGATAGGTTAAATATATTCTTTAAAAAAATATAAATTTCAAAAATGGAGTTGCTTTATTTACTTAATTATTTGTCTTTTGAATTGATAACCATTTCAATTTATTAATAATATTTTTTTATTGATTTCTTATTGATAATAAGTAAAATTATATAAACTTTTTTAATATAATTTAATTTATTTGTTAAAATTCATTTCATTTTCATGCACTTAAACCAAATTTTATAATAAATATTAAATACCTAGGTAATATAAATATGCAGTCTTTATTTTTAAATAATTATATAATAATTAAATGAATCTATTTTAAAATTTTTAAAGTTTTAACTATTTTTAATATATATTGAATGAAAAATTATGGTTTGAATCAATTTTTACTTCCTCATTAATGAGATTTCTCCCATTGTATTTGTTTATGAATAAAGTTATTTAACTTGACTAATAAAATACTAAACCCTCTACAATATCTAACAATATTTATTAATTTTGAACTTGTTAATTAATAATATATTTTTTTGTAAGTCTAGACCCTCTATTAACTGCGACTGCTAATATTTAGATAGATATTCCACATAATTATGTTGGTCTCACCTCGACTAGGTTTGTTGACCAATGTTAACTGATCATGATAGATAATCCAAAAACTACATATGTTAGCCAACCATAGCCTTAGAGGCCAAAGATGCGAAAAAAAACCAACAAAACAAACAGGACACTAGTAGTCGTGATTAATCATCAGAATTAATAGAAGCCAGATTGTCTGACCCAATCCCTAATGGAGGGGGAGGGCAGTAGTGCACTTAACATGTTGCTCCAGGTGGATTAGCCAAACTTCTCATTTTTCTAGCTTCTCCAGAATACTGGTTTGACCGCGCCGCACCACAATCACACGTTCCCTCTAGTGACACTAAAAATACTATAAATGATTCAGAACCACAGCCAAGGCCTCATGTTGCTCTTGGCAGCTTCGATCTTACTCTTCAAGCTGATCTTTCAGTGTTTTCCGTAAGATTGATTGAGCTGCTCGAGTTGGGTTTCCTCCCTTCCTCTGCAAATGTTGGTGACCATTATAACGGGATGGAGCTCATGACCTCCCCCTCCTAATAGAACCAACAGATGAAGATTCCTTTCTGGTAAGGGCTCAGAGGCCTTGTCATTATCCAAGTTAGAGAGGTGAGGGTTGCTTCTAGGATGTGTCATGGGAAAGAGCCTGCAACAATGTAAACCACCTGGAAACAACTCCTCAGATGACCACCATAAAACCTATAAACAAAGGGAGAGAATAGATCCACCTTCAACCCCTGAATATAGTTGCACTAACACCAACATTGCACCGAAACCCTTGACACCAAATGTCCCACCTCATGAAAACCAGAAAGGCCTTTCTAGCAACCTGGTTAAGCTACCAAGGATGTTCCACCACATAAATGCACCTAAGAGAAATTGAGAAAAGTTGCTAGAGCATCATCCCTTATATTTGATAGAAAATTAAATCAACACCACCAAGCAAACACCAAAACAAAAAAAAAAAACACTCCACTTCCTGAAAATAGAGGAGGATTCCTCGCCCCAAAAAAGAAAGACCACCAAAAGAAAAGGCCTGAAGACCACTAAAAAATCACCAACCAGAGACGAGACATAATCTCTAGAGTAAATTTCAAGAATTGAAACAAGGAGGGAGGTGGGAAGATAAGCCCCAAGCCCAGACAACTAAAAATCATGACTAATACGAAACTCCACATGCCACTGAAGGGTGTCTTGCTCAAAGTTCCTCCCAAACATAAGCTGAAAGGAGCTAACATCCAACAACTATAGACAAAGAAATAACATAATACTTGACTCTTGTGGCGAGTGCCAAAGGCACTGTGCCAGAGCTTGAAGGATAGGTCCACACCATGCAACCACATCTAGGTGTCTAACTCCATAATTGTTAGCGGATTCTCAATAATCATCTCACCCTAAACCCCAATTATCTATGGAGTACATATTGCCGTGAACCCAACACCATTCTAACCCCCCAACATTACACCATACACAAAGCATTGAAATGATGAATTCCAAACTGAGCATAATGTAAACTGTGTGCCACTTGCGGGGGTGTAAATGGCACCCTCCGTAGGTGGTTGTGCTCACATGATCCGACTGGCTTGAAGGTTACCACACTTCCCTTTTCATTGCTTCGTGTATATATGATCTTGAGAGGGGCCGATCACCTCCCTTGGTTGCCTCGATATCTCCACCCCATCGAGAAGTTAATTAAGGATATTTATTATAAAAGTAATTTAAATATTATAAAATAATTTAGTTACATTTAAATTAATTAATGGTTAATAAGATTTCATAAAAATTGCAAATTGATATATGAAACTGAAAAATTAATTTCCTACAAGGGGTAAAGACTTGCATAAATTTGGGAGGGTAATGACCACTAAAAAAATTTGCACATTTACATTTTTACTCCTACTTATTAAGTCAGAACATTTACATTTTTACTCCTACTTATTAAAGTGTTGAAGAAAAAATAAATAATGGTGATTTATTTACATCTTGTTCCTATCCATTTTTTATGCAAATACTTGCTTAAATTAAGGTGGGCAATAATTGATAGTAAATATGTTTCGTGGGTGTATATCTCCATAGCAAGTAGTCATGATGATATAAGTTTATTTACGTGAGTATGAGATATTTCCAAGGATTTTAATATTCCATGGTTTTCCATGAAGGTTAACAATGAAAAATATAAAAGTATCTAAAAATCATGGCATAAATATTGCAAATGTATCTAAAAATTATGGTAGAAAAATCCGAGACAATTATCCACATGGCATTGTGTTGTGCAAAGGCTGTAATAGCAATCATTAAAAAATAAGACCTTAAACAATAATATTACATATAAATAATTTTAAATACTAATTAAAAATAATAAGATTCAATCCACAATTACGCCTTAAGGTGTTTCCCTCTGAAATCAACTATCTTAACTGCTTTTGTGTCATAACCTGTGCCATTAGATATTTTGTTAGGCGATTAGGTTAAGATGATTCATTGATTTGAATTGGATGACAATTGCTAGCTTTCCCAACTGCACAAACTACTTTGGCTTATGAATCAAACATGTTTATTTTTCCTCGCATTTTATTGGGGGTAGTTAATCCGTTGCAACTGCACTGGAGATGGCCCGACACCACGCAGTTGGACTCCTCACCATCATTGCCAGTGACACATTTGCAACCAATTTCACTGCTCGAATTCGAGCAGAGAGCCTCGTTGAGCGTTGATGTATTTTTCTACGACGTAGCAGCGAGAGGAGCCAACTCAAATACATTTGTTGGAAATTGGCCCTCCATGGTGCCCATTTCCCACCTCTAAAACGCAACGCCATATGATAAGTAGCTCAACAAATTTCCAAACTAAATTTTTCTCTACCATTGTGCTTTCCCTTAGTTGTTTCTACTAATATTATGTAACACAAATTTCATGTTATCATTATAAGATAAGTACGTTCTAGTGGTATATTGTCATCAATATTCATAGCTAGTTGAATTTTCTTTTTAATGCATGTGGGGAGTTATAATATAGAATGTATTAGCCTATTTTTCATTCTTCATATACTACTAAAATTTAGAATCACAGCGTTTCCAATTATCTAATTGTGGATGTAGAAGTGGGTTTGCATTTGAATAAGGAGAACCAGATAGTTGAAGCTTCTGATCGTGGAGGAATGCACCCTAACATTATTAAGGAGAACTGGTTGTGTGAGCTTGAAGAGCCCAAGAAAGGTTATGGTAGTTTAGAGTACGTTCCAGTTGTATATTGTCAATGATATTCCTAGCTTATTGAATTTTCTTTCTAATGCATGTGTGGAGTTATAATATAAAATGTATTGGCCTATTTTTCATTCTTCATATACTAATGAAATTTAAAATCACAACTTTTCCAATTATTAAATTGTGGATGCAGAAGTGGGTTTGCATTTGAATAAGGAGAACCAGATAGTTGAAGCTTCTGATCATGGAGGAATGCACCCTAACATTTTATTAAGGAGAACTGGTTGTGTGAGCTTGAAGAGCCAAGAAAGGTTATGGTAGTTTAGATGAATATCATGTAACGAGGATACTCGAACATGACTGGAAGGAATTTCAAATGCAAATTTTCTCTCATACAGTACCCAGGAATTGAATGATGTAGCAATTTGAGCGAAGAGCCTTGTCCAACATTGATGGATTTTTCTATGGCGTAGCAGCGAGAGGAGCCAGCTCAAATATATCCGTTGGAAATCAACCCTCCTTGGTGCCCATTTCCCACCTCTAGAACGCATCGCCATATGATAAGTAGCTCAACAAATTTCCAAACTAAATTTTTCTCTGCCATTGCGCTTTCCCTCGGTTGTTTCTACTAATATTATGTAACACAAATTTCATGTTATCATTATAAGGTAAGTACATTCCAGTGGTATATTGTCAATGATGTTACTAGCTAGTTGAATTTTCTTTTTAATGCATGTGGGGAGTTATAATATAAAATGTATTGGCCTATTTCTCATTCTTCATATACTACTGAAATTTAGAATCATAGCGTTTCCAATTATCTAATTGTGGATGCAAAAGTGGGTTTGCATTTGAATAAGGAGAACCAGATAGTTGAAGCTTCTGATCGTGGAGGAATGCACCCTAACATTATTAAGGAGAACTAGTTGTGTGAGCTTGAAAAGCCCAAGAAAGGTTATGGTAGTTTAGAGTATGTTCTAGTTGTATATTGTCAATGATATTCCTAGCTTGTTGAATTTTCTTTCTAATGCATGTATGGACTTATAATATAAAATGTATTGGCCTATTTTTCATTCTTCATATACTAATGAAATTTAAAATCATACCTTTTCCAATTATCTAATTGTGGATGTAGAAGTGGTTTTGCATTTGAATAAGGAGAACCAAATAGTTGAAGCTTCTAATCATGGAGGAATGCACCCTAACATTATTAAGGAGAATTGGTTGTGTGATCTTGAAGAGCCCAAGAAAGGTTATGGTAGTTTAGACGAATATCATGTAGCGAGGATACTAAAACATGACTGGAAGGAATTTCAAGTGCAAATTTTCTCTCGTACAGTACCCAGGAATTGAATGATGTAGCAAATTTTCTCTCATACAGTACCCAGGAATAGGATGAGGTAGCAAAAGGTAGTTGAGAAATTTGACAAACCCTTGGAGGGAACCCTTGTGTATCTGCCTCCTTAGGTATGATGGTCAATCATGAGAGCTCCATTTGTTTAACAACCTTATCTCAAAATATAGTTGCACATGAAAATTATGTTTACAATATCAAATAACTAATAAAATCGACAACAACTATAGAAAACTTTGGTAAACAGTCAAAAAGCTAATTGGCTGGATGACTCGTTTTGTCTAGATTCTCATAATGGCAGTTGGAACTGATTTAATTTAGAAGGTAAAGATATAGTTTCACTTTTTGATCCCCTAATTAGCTATAAAAAGGTATAAAATATAAACTGATTCTCAGCGGATTGAATCCACCATTACATTAATTGTTTTTTGATTTTACAACTTCCTTTTATTAGATAACCAATCTAACAGAATATATTTGATATTTGCCAATTACCCACAGGTTGTATTATACTGTACACAATATTCCAATGACTTTCTCCATTTTTTGGCATTAGAGAAGGTAGTTTCTGGTGCACCAAGACCGATAACAGAGAGGCGTCACACATTTATTTTTATTCACTATAACAAAAGCTTCATTAACCTAGCACGCTACGAGATTGTTGTATATTTATATATATTGAATTGAAAAAAACAAAATCAATATCTAACATTTTGTATATTAACTACAAAGTATTCATCCTCTCATCAATTTTGATTAAAAAAAATCATATTAGTTATTGAACTTCAGTTCTAAGTTGAGATTTGGGTTTTGAAGTATAGAGTGATGGAGTGAGGCTTTGTATAATAAATATTTAAGGCAACATAACACATAGCTACACATAGCTATAGGATGACAATCCTCCAATCCAACAAAGATATTTGTAGAAAAATGTTTGTGATTCAAATAATTTACTATAGATCTTCCTTCCATTCTACCCAGCAAAGATGGGTTATACGCAATGTTTTTAAAATAATAATATTTTATCTTATTTTTCTCTGATGGAAATTGTTCACATATTATAATATCAATTCGTCTAGTCGTCTACTCAAAAGTGGTTGCGAAACGAATGAACTTGCAAATTTAACCATGAATAACACGACATATCCCTAATTGATATTCACAATAAATTTGAGATTAATGTTAACTTAAATGGTAATCAACATCATTTTAAATCATAATTATTCAAAAGAATTTAACACGTTTTTTATTATTCATAAATTTAGTTTCACTAAATATTAATATAAATTTATTTATTTTTTTACAGTCAAAATGTGTTATAAACTTTGCTCAGTTTAAAGTTAAACATCGTAATTATGGATTACTAAAAACTATAATCTATAAGTAAATTTATAGGATAATATATTTTTACCAGTAAAAAAATAAAAATTCTTTTAAATTAATTATATTTTGAAAATTATTTTGTTATTAAGTTAAAAATCAAACATCCTTGTCAAAATAAGATTTTGTTGATTACAAAATTTTACTAATAAACTTGTAATTTAAAAATTCAATTCATATAACTACATAAATCAATTTGATTGTTGTAGATACACCTTGTTAATTCACAACACATTGCGCAACTGTCAAAACCCTCTCATAATTCAGGGCACTTCACCAAAGACAAATTACAACATGACCTTGTCAATGGCCAATTTTATGCATGTTTTAAGCTGTAAACATGTAAACTATATATAATATAGATATTTTTGATTACGGTAAGCTCTAAACATGTCAACTATATATGATAGATTGTGAAGTAATGTAAAGTGTTATGGCAGTGAACTTTCTCGCTCAATTTCTAATGTGAAGTGTTCAGTGTTTATAGGTGAATCCTAGGTTAAGTAGATCATTTGAGTAGGTGCTATATATATATATATATAATATATAATTATATATATGATGTATGATTAAAATAATGACAATGCTTATGTGGATAGAAGGGTATTTATTTTATTTTTTAGGGTACATAATAAGCAAGTTGAAAGTCATGCATGTGTTGCTTGTCTTCTTTTATACAATGTTGATAATTAACTTAGTTATTTCGTAGTTCTTGATGTTTTGTGGGTTGAATAATTGTAATTAAGTTTGATTAAAAAAATAGCATGTATTGATGTTTTGATGTTTTGTAGGTCAAAAAATAGTGAAGTGAATCCTTGTTCCTGAAGTTTTAGAAAATACTAGAAAATACCCAAATTAATATCCAAGATGGTCGAGAATCCTTGTTCTTGATGTTTTAGAAAATACTAGAAAATACCCAAATTAATATCCAATTTGGTCGATCCTAAAATTTTAGAAAATACCAAAAAATACCCAAATTAATATCCAATCGATCCTGAAACCCTCAACCTTATTAAAATGTGTGTGTCCTTTACTTTCTTTTCCTACAATGGTATTTTCTATGAACACCTCAACTTTATTAAAATGCGGGTATCCTCTACCTTCTTTTCCTACAATGGTATTTTCTATTAACACAGAGAAAGAATGACAATGGGATCTAATGATTTTTTATATGTCATCATTCTTCTTGAATTTATGTGTGTATCCTTTACTTTCTTTTCCTACAATGGTATTTTCTATGAGCACCTCAACTTTATTAAAATGTGGGTATCCTCTACCTTCTTCTCCTACAATGGTATCTTCTATGAACACAGAGAAAGAATGACAATGGGATCTAATGATTTTTTATATGTCATGATTCTTCTTGAATTTGACAATGGGATCTAATGATTTTTTATATGTCATTATTCTTCTTGAATTTATGCCTTACGACATTTCCTTTGCAACATTTGATGTAAATGCTAGTGTTAAACTATGGAGAAGCTGCAATTTTTTTGGGTCAGAAACAACGTAGTACCGTGTCAAAGGAAGAATCAAATGCCTAATACCATACATGCAGGCATAACAAGGGCTCCCTACCAAATAATTTTGAATATAAAAATTCTTAGATGTATGTTAATGATTTGAAGATATATATAAACTTATTATGAAATATATGTGTGTGTGTGTGTGTGCGTGTGTGTGTTGGAAATTAGATCACATTATATTAATATAGAAAAATAGAACTAGTACAGGAAAACAGACTTGGGGGCCATCACCCAAGGAGCGCCTTGGAGAAGTATCTTGATGAGGTTATCTACCCCTGGTAAGGGAGATTAATTTTTTTTTCGAAAGTTTATAGTTCAAGACCATTACAGTGCATAATAAAACAAAATCAGAGACCAACTATTTGGGGTGGAACAAAGCCACTCTTCAACTAACAATTGGAGAGTAAACAAAATTTCAAAAATAATTGTGTTGGATGGAACTAGATTGAACTTAGTTGGTGCCACTAAGTTGACCTATTCCTTTTGAGCATCTTAGTTGTTGAGTGGGATAGAATTGATAGCTTTTGCAACTGGTTCTTTTATGATGTAGCAACCATGCAAACTTGGTCAAGGAGGGGAGAGCTTGGAAGCCGTTAGCTGAGTGTCTTCCGAAAGAGCTAATGTTTCCTGTTGTTTGTGGGTTGATGAGGGAAAAACATCATTTGGAAAGATGATAGAAGGCGACGAGGAGATGATAGGATGAAGGGCCAGGGGAGGAAGAGGAGGGAATGTCAAGAGGGAAAGTGATTCCTAGGTCATAGGAGAAGCAGTAGAGGGAGGAGGTAATGTGGTCGTTGCTGGCAGAGAGTTCAACAAAACAACAAGTTGCCTTGTATTTTTCTCCTTCTTGAGTGAGTAGACGATGGGCAAGAAGGTTGCAAAGCACCCAATATACGGTTTTCCCTTGGAGAACCTCCTCGCCTTCTAATTCATTAGCAATAGGGGTAGTGGGTGGGTAGCCTCTTCCTCTTCCATGGATAGCATGACAAATTCTTCCTTGTTCATGGCTCTTGGTGGTGCAATTGGGATATGTGGTATGTGTAGGAGGCATAGGGGCGCTTATGATTGCAAGAGGCAAGTGAGGCCAGACGTTGAGCGAGGAAGCTAGAAAAGGAAGAGGAAAACTCTAGATTTTGAGCATGCTATGATGAGTAAATATGTCCTAGATGTCGTTTGAGTAGACATTGATTCCAGGCATGTGGAGACATCGTGAGAGACATATAATGAAGGGACGCGATGACATGATTAGACGCACTAGTGACGAGGGACGCTAAGTGGAGGGCACCACCATTTACTCTGTAAGCAAGTGGAAGGGATGTTTAGGACACCCGGATCCAGGGGAAGAAGTTATTATATATTAAATAATATTAATTGATAGCAAAATAATATATCACAATTAGCAATATTAATTATTATTATTATTATTATTAATTAATGATTTAATAATTATTACTTAACAACAAAATATGTAGAAATTACCAGTAAATATTAAAACAAATTGGAATCCAAAATCATAATAACATATTGAAATGGAAAAGTTATAAATATTTATTCAATTACATGTTATTAACAAATAGTAATAACAACTAAACAAACTAAGTAATTCCATTGATAATATTCTAAATCCAAAAATGATTTACTATAGCAACCATTTAATATTAACAAGAGGAAAATAAACTTTAATATTAATAAAATAAATAAATAAATAAATAAAATTAGTTTGTAAAACTTCACTCAAGTATGGTAACAACAACTTAGTAAATGGCTAAATGTCAACATATAAATAGTAGTTAGTTGCATGATAGAATTTATGGAAGCAACCATGTGGAGTTTTCTTGGTTTTAAGAGGTTGAGGAGTAGCATAATCTCCAAAATCCATGCTGGGAGATTGCTAGTTTGGTTGATAGTTTGCATTCCATAAACCTCGTTAGCCATCTCAAGTCAAAGAAAAGTGAACATAAATGTTTTTCAATCAACTAAAAAACATATAATAATATAAAATCATATAATAATATTATCTCTTAATTTAAACTTGTGTCATTAGTATTGATTTGAGATGGTTCTTACATAATACTCACATCAACATTTTTTTATTATTCTTGAAGAACTACCTCAAAACAATAATATTAGTTTAATCTAATTAATAGATAAAATAATTTCTGTGAAAAAAAAATAAAAATGGTTTCCATACTAACTAATAATTTTTTTAATATAAAAATAATTCTTTTTCCCTACAAATTATCAATGTGGAAGGAAGAATTTGCAAATAAAAAATCTGAATGTTATGCACATAATTTGCATGGAAGGAATATAGCAATGCATACGGAAAACCCCGTATGTTGAATTTGATAAAAAAAGTACCTCTTTTATATGATATGGACAATGGGCTTCCAGGATTTCACATGCTACTCCTTGCATATTACAAGTGTATTTGGATAATTGACAATGTAGTTACACATTTCATCATCCAATAACTTAGAAGATGAGGCATATTTAACCTAAATACTAACAATATTTTAAGAGGAAATTATATATTTGTAATTCTTCATATATTCTCGCATAAAATATCTAATGTTACGCTCTCTATATAAGAATTCTTAATGCAAAGTATATATCTGTAATGCTTCATATAATCTCTGCAAAAAAAATCTAATGTTCCACTCTCTATATGTGTTATATGTTCTACCCTTAAGTAGTATTTGATATTCCAACCACTTCTGCAATGAGAAAGTCTATGATTCAACAAGTATTGAACCTAAAAAAAATGCTCAATGTTTAACATGCACGTTCTCAGCATAATGAATAAGAACAATCATTAGTTATGGGATAACCAATAGAACACCCCTAAAAAAAAATCAATTTCTCTTTTCACAGAGATAAATGCATCAAATCTTGAGGGCAATTTAGTATGTGTCACTTAAGTGGAAATTATGTTTCTGTAAAAATGCAAATTGATATAGAAATTGAAAAATTAATTGCCATTTAAGGGGTAAGGAGTAGCATAAATTTCGGTGGGTAGTAACCACTAGTAAGTCTGCACATTTGCATTTTTACTCTTAGTGTACTTACATCTTGTTACTATCCATTTATTATGCAAATACTTTAAATTTTAAAAGTTTTTAATTTTGGTTGGTTTTCTTATGAAGCTTAACAATGAAAAACTACTCCATGAATATTTAAAATTCATGGCATAAATATTGCAACTACATCCAAAATTTATGGCAGAAAACAGACGCAGTTATCCACATGGTGCAAAGGCTACAATATGACTTTCAAGTTTATGGTCCAACAAAATATTTGAAAAATAGTTTTTTTGCAATAATATTGATTTTTTTAGTTAAACATTATAAGATCTATTGGTCAATGCTAAATTAATAATGATCAAAATTCAAATCGATTCCTAAAGTCCTACCTCTGTGGGGATTAATAAGTAAACTAAAGAGAAACATACATTTGTTTTTCATAATTAATATGTTGTTGTTCTTGCTAATAAATATAATATTTTAACTTATAAAAAATTTCTAAATAAATTTTAATTTCAATTTTTAATAACTCATGCAAAATAAAATATTTTTCCAAATTTTAATAATTCATGCCAAGCTCATGGGAGTAAAATATATGGTAATGGAGGGTACTGTTAAGTCACTCCATGATGAAGGTCACCAGTCTGAAATTCTGAGGGAAAAAATCCAATCATGTTAAGGGCTAGTGTGACTTAGTGCGGGTGCAATCCTTGTGATTTTAACGAATTAGATGTCCCTAAATCATAGTTTCTCAAACCACAAGTCAAATATAATAACAGCCTCATAAAAAATAATAACAATTCTTCTTTAAAAATAAAATATTTTTCCATACATCAAACACATATTATTCATATCTATCCTTCCTTATTTAATAAAATTAACTTTAAACTACCA